>CAEFZY010030548.1:0-68589 GCA_903066815.1 Brachyrhaphis roseni
CAACAGCTGCTACTGAGCCCACAGGGTGCTAAAAATGGACTACAAACATATACTGAGATCATAATATGCATCTTACACAAGAATTAGCTAAGTTTAGCTAAGCTAATTATATGTACTGTACATATTTCAGTCAGTAGAATTTTCAGTTGTAGTTTTCCAATAATAAGTGGCACAGAATAAACGAATATAATTAAAAATACTGACCTATCAGAAGTATATAAAATGCATGTTTCACCAAGTTTACATTTAACGAGCAAATATGAGGGCTCAGATGTATATAAAAAATCCCAATGTCATTTGAAGACACAACCTTGCCTTTGATTTATAACTGTAACATATTTGATGTATATTTGATGATGATTATTCATGAAGATTTTGATCATGATATTTGGCAAAAAAAAAAAAAAGTCATGTTTGTTGCCTGTTTCATAATTGGTCACTGTACTATGTTTCAGTGGGATGTGAAGTATTTTGGACAGCTTTGTGGCTGAAATGTGCTACACGAACAAACTTGGCTTGACTCAATCGCATCAAACAATCACTGCACATCTGTCAGCCAAACAGTCCCAATTCAGATCTCCTATTTTACTACTCCGTCAGGTGGGACATATCCATGTTTTATGCTGTTTGGATGAAATTTTTACCCTATGATCATTGAAGACTAATCAGACCAATCAGACCAATCACAGTTTTTCCAATCCAATCTTTTTAAATTTAGCCTCATCATCCCTTTTTTCCCACAGGAGCAGCATCCCTACTGCTTCAATGTTGGCTATGCTTTCAGAGTAATGAGATGTTATTGGCTTTCTAGCATTTTTAAACACTCTGACCATTTGCCCTTTGACATCATCAAAGTATTTTCAGATGCTCACTGATGCATCTGCTTCTTAGACCATTCCCTGTAATGCTAAAATATGCTTCCTCATTAAAGTCACTGCAGGTCAGCAGTTTCAGACCAGCACGTCTGGCACCAACAACCACGCTAGAGCCACATTTATCCCCCCACCCCTCCTCCTCCATTCTGATGCTCAGCATAAACTTCAACCTCTTGTTTTCATCATTTCTGCAATTAATGTATTTATAACTGAGGTTAGTAAAGGCAATGAGAGCAGTGAGACCTTCAGTGACATACAGTTTATCTTTTTTAGTTAAAAATGTAAAGCAACGTTTAGTTAAAATGGTTGAATGCTGTTTTACAATCCTCTTTTATATGGTTATGTCACTTCAAACCCTTTGTTTGCTCATCATCTCAATGGAGTAAGTGTACCCTGTGACAGACTGAGCATGTGTTTCCTGCTTGGCCAGTGAAGCCCTCCTGTAAACTGATCGCTGTCAGGGCTGCCGAGATCATACCGTCCTCATAGGTCACATTTTAGAGCTGGTCCTAGTTCAATCTGTTGCGTGTCGTCACTGTGTGTGTGTGCCCAGTCATTGCTGCTGGCATGTTAGCCCAGCGTAAGAGCCACTAAATCACCTCCTGGAGAACCTGCACCCCTGCGTGTGAGTTTTTACAGCCACTCACATTAACTGTGACCTTCCTGAAAGTGACAAATGAACTTCAATAAAACTAAAGAAAGAAAGGCTATTAAAAATTTTTAAAGTTTCCCTGCTGTTTTTCTTTTGTCTAATGATGTTTTTTGTAACGGTTTTAATACATTTAGCATTGTCCTCCTGCTAACATCCACATTTGTTCATGAATGCTTGTATCATTACCATAATTAAAGCTCAGGCATGTGACTGAGGTGCTCCAATGACCTTAGTCATGTGTATATCAAGATAGTTGATGTATGCATGAACTGTTGGGCGTGTTGCAGAGCAAAGAGTTTAATTACAGACAAACTCACAGCCCATCCTGTCAGACGGGAAAGTGGGTGTAAATTTAGACACCCAACAGCTGCTACTGAGCCCACAGGGTGCTAAAAATGGACTACAAACATATACTGAGATCATAATATGCATCTTACACAAGAATTAGCTAAGTTTAGCTAAGCTAATTATATGTACTGTACATATTTCAGTCAGTAGAATTTTCAGTTGTAGTTTTCCAATAATAAGTGGCACAGAATAAACAAATATTATATAGAAATGTAGAAATATTAGATCCGTGCTAATAATTTTACTTTGTTTATTATGTAATTCTGACATTAAATTGGTTTATAAGAGTAACTCTGACTTTCTAAATTTATCTGAAGTTATTTTCCGCTTCAGTCCTGGTGGAAAGCCAAGTTAAGTATCAAGTGACAGTGTCTGTCACTATGTTGTCCATTTGTTTATGTGTGTAAGCCTGCAGGGTGGTAATGGTTAGTAGGGGGTAACGTGAGAAGGTAGCATTGAACGGTGTTGTAATGTAAAATAACCTAATTAGCTTGTTTCAAATTCCAGCTCCATTTGACTTTAAGGTAAAATACTGTTATAGACCTTACGTTTCCAAAGATCAACAAAGAACCAAAGCGGTTAGCTGAGATCATTCAACAGAAAACACCCGAGAGGATGGTTACTTTACATGTTTTCAAATGAACATCTATGAAATTATATAGTTTAAAACCTTCTTACCTTTCCCACATTCTTATTCAGCTGTTCTGCTCTGGTTCTTCTCCATTTAAAGGGTTTTCCAACAGCCTCGGGTTCCCAAACAAAACTTCACATCCCATCAAAGAAAGGTGCCCACTGTTCAGCTCCTATCATGAATCTGAAAGAGTAATAGTGTCGACCTGTGTTGTCCAACAGATTTCCTTTTATAGATGCCTTATATCCACAAATAGCCTGCAGACACCAGTCTGTATGCTGGGAAGCAGAAACAATGTGCTACATGCCAGGACAAACTGACAGCTCCACAGTAGCTCGTTTATTTTACTTTATGAATAACATGAGTTGTTTTTTTACCACCCATTTGAAAACACATTTGCGAACACTTTATAAAAAGACATCAGAATAAAAACACTTTTTTGTTTGTTTGTCTTTCACTGTCTTAAAATAGCTAAGTTTACATATATTTCAAACATTTGGACTTGTCCCAAAAACCGTTTAGCTTTGTCCATGAATTTTCTATAAGATCAGAGCTTTACTATGGAAATTAAGTGTAGTATATGAAGCTTCTTTGTAACTAATTTGGAAAACACATGTGTTCAAACTCTCTTTCATGTTCCCTCAGAAACATGTCGAAGTTGCATCAAAGGGCCGAGGAACTGTTCGACTGTGAACAATGAAATCTCCACAAGCATTAAACTGATAGATGGATGTTTCCCCTGGCAGGTTTTTCTAATTCAATGCATGATGTCTTGGTCTCATCTAGAAGGATCATAGTTTTTAATAATAGGTCACCGGTTTTCATGAGGTTATCTGAAAGACCTATTTGTGAACCTCACAGTGAAGATCTTTTGAAGCCGTGATTGGGTGATATTTGAAAGTACCTGAGCCGACTTAATTATGAACTCACAATGAATCCAAGTTCACCAGGCTCGCCTGCAGCAAAACACCCCACTTGCCGCTTCCCTCCAAATGTGATGCAGGTCATTTTTGGCAAACACTTCAATTTCAATTGCATCCAACCAAATGACTTTTCTCCAAAAACAAACATGTTTTTCTCAGAGTGCATTTGTACACTGCAATGTGTGTTTTGAAGTTGTGGTGTCTTAAAAAAAAAAGCATGACATCATCATTTAGGCTTTTAAAAATTGCCTGAATGCATATAAATCCCAGTATAGTTAAACAATGTAATTGGATTGGGTTTTTTATGTGCTCTGTGACATTTTTTGGACATCCATTGTCTATTCTTACTCATTCTGGCAGGACTCTGGGGCACCTCTTGCTAAAAGGAAACCAGTTCACTCAACAGATGTCTTTCTGGACTGTAGGAGGAAGCAATAGCCAGAGAGGATACATGCATACTCAGGGAGAACATGCAAGCTCCACGCAGAAAGACCCCGGAAGAGGATTAATGTAATAATATCATAATATTAATACCATTTTTGACCTGAAACAGGACACATTTATTCTGATTTAGTGTCAGATGATACGTAAATCTCAGTTTTTTATTGCTCTAACCACAGATGTACTGTGACTTATTTCATAAAAATACACAAGCCTTATTCTTTCTCTTTTAATTGAGACAGGTACATTATAGAAATTGATTTATTTAGGAAATTATTTTCAATTAGCAGTAAATAAATTAAGAAAATAGTGAGTGATATTAACACTTATGACAGCTAAATGAATGAATCACACAAAATAAACTTATATAGACTAAAGAATTTCTTAAGTTTGAATATTGTTAAAGAAGAAGTATTAAATGCTCTTCTGTTTTTACACATCCGTTTAAACATTGTCAAATATTCTGTTGGCTTCAATGTGATCCAAATCCAAACTATTCAACAGTCTGCTGTGACTGATATGGTGGTTTCCAATAATAAGCTCTCTGGCAGCATGAGTCTAATTCTATCGCTTGGTTGTTTGTTCATGTATCTCCCTTATCAGTGAGAGAAAGCAGAACTCTGTTCTAATCCTTCTTATACCGTCTTCATTTCTGTCACAGCTGCTCTTGTCTGTTTTTCTTCCTGCTGGCTCTTTCCCCCTGTCTATCCACAGAGGAAACTACAATGACTTTAAGAATGGTCCTGTGCTGCCACCTGTTCGCATTTAAGCCACTTTTGGTGATGCATAGTCATAAGAAGATAGCCATCTGAGGTGTAGATCAGTGGGACCCAAACTGACTATTTACCTGAGGCATGTACATATCGTGCTACATATCAGTCAGCATGGTATGTAGAGTACTTTCTATCATCTAACCAGACATGCAGTGACAGGAAGAAAGGGAAGGAAACCCATAGGAAAAGTGAAGATAGAATATGAGACAAAAAATATGACTTTTCATGCAACTTTGATTTGAATTTTGATGTACGATGAAGGTGACTGTGGCTAAATGTTTGTCAGAAGGTTGCAAGTCCGGCTTCCTCCTGTCACATGTAAATATTCCTCATGTCCTTTGATTATAAAAGTCAAAGATCTTTTCCCAATTAAAAATCAAACAACTACACTCCAAAAAACAGCATTATAATTATTAACATGTGTAAAAATAAGGCTCTAAGTTTTTTTAAGTAACTCTAAGTTAATAAATCTAACTAAAATTCAAATGTCCAGCTAGTTCTTAGTGTTTAGGATGAAGGTTCATTACATTTTCCCGCAAAGAGGAAAAATTGCTTTTTAAGTTAATGAATCCCAAGAGATGAAAAACTTCTGTCTTGCTCGCCTGTCAAGAGCAGCGCAGAGATCTGTGATAGAAACTTGAAGATGAAGAAAGATTTCATTGTATCTGATCACAGAGAGTCCAAAAAGGCTTTTAAATCAACATCAGAACGACTTCATGGAAAGAAAATTGTGTTGTTCAAAGTCCAGAACTAAACTTGACAGAAACCCTGTGCAGGGGTCTGCTGAGGAGGGCGGCGAACAAGAGATGTCCTCTCAACCTCAGACATGTTTCAAGGCAGAATGCTGGCTAATTAAGATCTGGCATTCTAATAGACTCCAAATTAAAGACTGGATGCTAAATTTAGATCAAACAAAGTATAAGCTTAATGGTGTGGACACATTTACAACAATGGTTTCAAACATTTGTTCAGTTTTCAATTGTAATGTAAAAAATAAATGTCACAATGTTTATTGACAATCTTTAAAATGACTAATCCTGGCATGTCAATGGTCATTACACACACTAATCAGAGCCACAGCATGTTGGCAGAATAATGTAATGACAGGGGTTAAGGCATATATTTTGTTAAGAACAGCAGCTCACAGAGGAAGTGTTACATGTGCAGCAGCCTGATCAAATGGTTTAATCAGCAGACAGCCTGATCAAGTCAAGAAGGGGAAAACACATTTCTACATTAAAATGAGAAAGTTTTGCCAAAAAAGCTCTGTAAAACATTTACAACATCAAGTTATGTTAAAATATGCCAATTCCAAGTTGTCAGAATGAAAAGTTCTCCTTTTAAGTTTCTGTTTTGCAAAAATATATTTGAATTGATTAAAACCCATGTGCATAATATTGACTGAGATTATATGAAATGTAAACTATGGGAGATGTCATCTCAGTATAATTAAGTCCACCTTGGTTTACTGCCAGAGTCCTAACCAGTCTCATGATCAGGGGCTGGACTCTGTTCAGGTCTGGAGCTACCCCAGGAGGTAAAAAGCAGTAGTGGCCTCAGAGCAGCATCAAGCTTGGCTCCTAAGCTTTGTAGGTCACTGTTATACGAGACGCCATCTGCGTTTTTCCTCAGGTCAGGAAACTGGCAGAGATTTTTGTTTGTGTTTACGTGCCTAGTTTTAGTTTGAAGTAAGTGGCCTTTTTGGAGTCGCCAGGAAAATGATCTGCTTAGCGGCTCTACTGCTCTAGTAATAAAAATAGTCATATAATAGAAATGCAAGAACATTCCGTCCAATCCAAACCAAGTATGTTTTCCATATGTCAAGCATCTTGGCTTTAGAGCACCCTGAAATTGATGCTGTTTAATGAGTTCGCAATTGAGTCAGTGGATGTGCGTTCTTACAACACTTGAAAAGGAGCTAAGCTGTCAGCTAATTGCCACCTTGTGGATTAGCTAGCAAGAGGAGCCAAGTACAGAGCAGAGGTGGCGATATGCTGGAAGCGTCTCTACTAGTTGTTGATCCAACTCATACTGAACTCTTGTTTGAGCGGACTCAAAGCTGCATGCCAAAACTCCAAGAAAGAAAATATTGATGTGTTAAGGATTTTTACCTCCTGTGCAATATGGGAAGGGGAAAAAAAATCACAATATATTCAGTACATTCAGGCAGCCAGCTGACCTCATTCTTTAAACATATAATGTTGCTGAACTTGGAGCAGACAGGAGCCCCAGATGACTCTATGCATGATGGGTATATCAATTCAGTTGCCTCTCTTCTTTTCCTTATGCACCCATCACTCTGGAAGAGGATAAATCTGAACTCATCAGATCACATTGGTTGGATTGGTTTGAAATGTGTTGATTGACCCCGAGAACAAAAGTGAAAGACCTTATGTCAAAGATTTTAGATGCTGCTGAAGTAAGACAGTGTTATCATCAGTGTCCACAATGAAACGTGTTTTCTACTGATATGAACGGAAAGGTCACTGAGGATGAAGCCTTTACTCAAAGGGAATCTTGGCAAATACTGAAAAATATATGTAAACTTTTACAATAAATCTCTAACATACTTTCACTACTGTGGCATTTAGCAAATAGAAATAATCTTGGTAATTTAAACAGACATAAAAAAGAGAGAGATTTGACTCAGATTTACTTTCAGACAGTGTTTTTTTTCTTCAGTGTATGTAAACTCCTGGTTTCCTCAGGTTTGTATTTGACAGACAGACAGATAGACAAGACATATTGTTTGCTCGTGCTTCAAAGTGTTTTCTGAGCAATCCTGGATCTGAATTCTGAAAGAGAAATCCAAAAAAAGCCACTAAAACAGTTTGGAATAAAACGCCGTGCAGGCTTAGAGTGTGTTTTTCGGTTTTCTTGCAATTATTCCTGCTGCACTATGTGAACCACTTGTAACGGTGCCCTGTGTGCTTAGCACACTAATTTCCACTTTACATCATTGACAGAAAGAGTGCAGCACGATATTACTTGTTGGTGCGCTGGTGTATTCTGTTTATGCATAGAGGGGGTTGTTTTTAATGTTAACAAGATGCAAGAGAGAGTAGAGATTATACTGGTATGCAGAAGAAGAGTGATGCTGGTTTAATTAATGATTGAAGATAGGAGATTGCATTACTTCGGTGGTTCTAACAGGGCTTTGATGCAACACATACAATCGATGAAACAAGGCAGGAAATGTTTTTGCTAAGACACATAAAAACAGAAGAATGTGACACAATAAGATTCATTAGAGAACAGTAAACTAAATATTGAATCAAGTGAAAAGTTGTCATCATGTTTACTATTGTAATCTTTTAAAAACAATTACCTTTGAGCAGATATTAAACATAATTTTCAATAAGACTACATTTCACTATTAAAATGAGTTTTTTTGCTGTCTGACTTAATATTCTAAATTTCCTGTTTTTGTTTGCTGTCAGCTGAAACTCACCATGATTAACAGGAAAGGCTTGAAAACAACAGTATGTGTGTAATTAATCTGCATAATGTGTTGCACTTGGGTTAATTTATTTATTCACTGAAATGGAAGAACTTATGGTTGGAGAAAGAAGGTAGTGCAATTTCACAACAAGAGCACCAATAATAATTGCAACAATAATTTAGTTAAAAAACTAAATTTAAATGCAGATATTAATTTGTACATTTTTTCATGTATTAAATTAGGCAAATCAGTTTAAATATTGGAATAGGCTCCTGCAATAAAATTGTATTGATTTTATAGCTTTTTTGTTTAAAATTACAGAAGTGCTAACAATTGCATCTTTACATGAGTGAATTAAATTGCTTTATAAATGAAAGAGGAAATAATCATGAATGCATCTAATTCAAGAACAAACTTGCTGCCTTAAAATAATTCAAGTCTGAAAAGTCAGTTTTTGAACAACAAATGTTTTGTTATTCAAAAACAGTTAAACATGTAGGTTTGTTAAGATTGTGTTTAGGATTGGAGGAATTGAATAGAGGAGCTGGCAGCTTGTCACAGTTTAATAGCAAACCCTTTCACTCAAGAAGAAATCTTTGGAGAAAATTAGAAAAACCCTCCATCATGGAAACACTGCAATGTGTCATTAATGTTTGCAGAATTCAGCCTGACATAAGATTAATTGTCTATTTCTGTCTCTTTGATTCACAAATGTTCCTGCTGAACAAAAAAAAATAAATGCAGCATCCTTTTTACTTTGGTCCAATTTTAGCCCACATTGTGTCTCTTTTTTTCTCAACATCTTTTTTCTTTCATCTTCCCCACAGCTCCTGCCCTTTAGTCTCAAATGTGTTTCCTATTGTCAATAAACTTTACACTTTGGTCACAATAGTGACGTCCGCCCACACTCATCTGCTCCCATCTCTGCAGGTATTGAGTCAGTGAATTACTGACAGCTCAGCTCCTCCAGCCTTCACTCAGCACAGTCATTCAGCCTGGGAAACACCAAACCTGGGAACGTCTGTACAGCTCAGTGACCTAGTTCATTCCCTATACAAATACCTCATCCTAACAGAATTCACACTGGCGTTTTCACTTAGCAGGCTCCCAATCTGATGTGTCTTTTCAGAAGTTTGGGTCCCACCACGACTGCTGCTTCCCATTTATTTCTGACATGTTTCCTCAGTGAGAATACCAACAGAAGTGCTAAATTCAGCACAGAAATCTGGGCTGCATTTTTGCAACATCTTCTCAACATCGTTTTCTGGAATATGTTTGGGCCTCTTACTTATTCAGCATGGGATGTTCGGTTGTTGTTGACATTACCCACTTAGATTTCCTCCTCTCTTTCTACACTGAAGCTTTTAACTTCCTGTCTTGTGCAAAATTACTTCCTTCATCATCCCTGAATTCATCAATGCACACCCTGCTGTTCATCTTTACATTTGTAAATGCTGTCAACAAACACAAACTGCCAATCTGCAATTGGAAATTCAGGCAAAAACTTTAAATGCCTGTGCCTTTGATTTGAAATCTGACCCTCTAAGAACCTGATACAGTTGCATAAGTGGCTTAAGATCTAGGAGAATTATTTGGTTTGGAAAATGCTTTACAATCCACAGTAAAAAATAGAATAACTCCCATTTTGAACAAAAAATGTTGCGATTTGTTCCCTGCTACTTTCACTCTCACTGCAGTGAAGTACTTTAAAGAACTGGGGAGAAGAACTTTGATGAAAACAGTCAATGCTCACAATGATTAGATAAAATTTTGTTTCATTTTCTAAAGCCACTGTGGTAAACACAACTCCAATTTTTTAAGTCTGATCCCTCTATTGACCTGCTGACTGATGGTGGACAGGGGCATCAAAAAGACAGAAAGAGAACTTCATGCATCAAGATTGCATGTAAAAACGAGTTCACAGGTTTTAGGTATTTGTTTATTCAATGATAGAAAGTACAAAGCATTCATAAGAAGTTTGTTTCCCTTCTGTTGTCTCTGAATATACCTGAGTTTACTCTCATAAATCTTAAAAATGTGAATCGTCAGAATGAATTCATAAGTTGGCTGTAAATAAATTAATAACTGTACAAACTATTTTGGTGTTTATGAAAGGTTTTATTTTTGAACATACAGTTGCAACTCATCGTTTGTTAGAACTATAAATCTGCATTTGTTGACATTCTTTGTTATTTTTATTAGAAGCTTCAAAAAACCTCTTCTGCACCAGAACAACGCAATAATATTAGTATTCCAGTTTAAAGTTTGATGTCTACAGAGATGAAGAAAAGACAATAGACACTCTGAAAGAAGCAGTACAATAAAATCTTTTTAAATAGGCATTTTGAGTTTGTTTTCTTTTTTTGTTCAGTTGAAGGACTATTGTTATTTAATAGCTTTTATGAATCTGATTTCTGGTTTTCTTTAGTCACAGTCATACACTTTCATACACTTTAAACTTCTAACAGTCAATACCTTCCCATTTGTCAAAGCTCTTCTTGTTTATCTCTTGCTTGCCACCTTAACTAGCCTGTGGCTTGACTTCAAAATAAGATTAATAGCAAAACAGCTTCCATCTTTTCAGAATTTCTAATTTTCAGTCATTCATCCTTAGTCCACATTTAGGGTCGTTGGGGTTTAAAAAAAGACTGTAGAGGTTCCACACATCTCTCCAGAGACTTCTTTCAAGTTCCTCTGGCATTAAAGAGGTGTGAAATATTTGCCAAAAGGAGAGTGCAAGAGAGGATCCCCAGGGCCTTTTCTGTCATTTCCAATTACACTTTCCACATATTTCCCAAAAACATCTCTCCTTTGCAGTCTCTTAACCTAAGCTAATCCTGTTCTCTTATCTAGGATCTGTCAGTAAACAGTTCTGTTAAATTTAAAGTTTTATTGGGACATGTCTCCTTAGTCACTTAGTCACTACACCTTGGTTTGAGCACAGCTGTCCTCTTGCTGTTTATCTGGTCAATGCAGAATTAATCAACACAGAAAAATGATGTTATCCAAAATATTCAAATACTGATTGATAAGAAATAATTATTTTATACTGTTCTGTAAAAAAGTATTTAAAAGGGATATCAGTATCTCTCCATGTCTTACACCAAGTATGAAGTAAAACTTGACCACTTCCTGTAAACTCGTCATTATGCTTTCTTTAGTTTGCATGCACTTAATGCAGATTACCAGCACCATCTGGATGATGGTGGATGAAGTTATCACATTTACACAATCTAATTCCTAAGTTTATAAAATATATCATCACTTTTGCACAGTATAATTGCTATGTTGCAACAGGAAGGTGCTCAAAACCTTATATTCTTAAGTGACAACAATACACTTCTGTATAATATGTTCATCCCAATTTTCCTCATTCCCTTTGGTGCCAAAGGAGAGAGACTACAATTTGGACTGCAGCAACTGGTACCCCCAATGTAAATACAGTAGACTAAAGTTTTAAATATGTAATTAAGCCATTTCAACTTTAATGTCCTCCAGACAGGTTGAATAAAAAATACTTGGTTGTGGTCTTTGTTCCCTGTGAAAAACTTTATTCATCCTTTTAATAATAGAAGTGTGAAGGGTATTTTTTGTTTAATTATTAGAGATTGTTGTTTTCTGATGTTGTGGAAGTTCAGAAATGTTTAAAGGTTTGCCCATTTTATTTGCAAAGTAAAATCTACTCTTTGAGTTTCCATTTGTGGACAAATTTGATGGATATTGGTTTATTCATTCAGGAAAGATGTAATTTGCCTGTGGCTGCAGAGTAAAAGCAAAACTAATTGACTACTTGATGTGTTCAACATAACAAATTGCTAACCCTGTAGTAGTTTATTTATCTAATTATTTTTGGATCAACCAACTGGTGCATCGGTGGGGAGGTTTACTTTTCAGCACAGAGTTTTTATTGTGGCTCTTTTCTGAGCCTGTTGAAACTTGTTTAAAGTTTGTTGAGCAAGATTTAGACAGCCTGCAAAAGCATTGGGTACTGGCAGGCCTGATGGAACTGGAGGATGGATGAATGGACAAATGCACTGTGACATTTCTGATATAAATCTGCCACAAGTAACCAGGATGATGAAGATGAAACAAGGATGGATGTTTCAGCAAGACATTGATCTGAAACACACTGCCCAGAAAACTCTCAATTACCTTCAGAGAAAGAAAATATGACTGCTGTGACCCAGTCAATCACCTGACCCAAGTCCTATAGAAAATTTGTGAAAAGGACTAAAAGTCCTAGAAGGAGCTCACAGAACCCAAGAGAGCTAAAGAGTTTGTGTGTGAGGTTCTGATTCTTGCAATTCTGCAGAATGGGTCAAAATCCCTTTGAGCAATGAAGGTGGATAATTTCTTTAAATTTAAAGATTTCATTAACACCAACAATATACTCTATATTCTAGTAAGCAGGTTCAGTACTTATGTAACTTTAGGGATATTTCTTGTACATATTTTTGCATGTGAGAAAAACACATCTGGAGATCATTTTATCTAAATTAAACCTTACATTTATTTAACATTAGCTATTAGATTAGGTTTTATTAAACAACTAATATAAAACCTATCAATAAGATTGACATGGTGAAAACTGAGATGTGGGATTTTGTACACTTGGGAATATATCTAGATAATTGAACATTCTGGGTGAATACCAGATTACTTATTATGCAAAACTAGAAATGGCAGAGGGTGGACTTTCGCTTTGCCATGACTGTATTACATTTTGAACAAGGGCACCTGATGGAAAACTAATCTTCCCGTAAAAGCTGCGCTCCTCCCTCTTGAATCAACTCCCTGACTTACAGAAGGGCATCCTGAGACACTTCCCCAGAGTGAGCCTGACCTTCCATTAATAGACTCTAAATTAGATTGAGACAATACACGGGCTTCTCAACAAGACTATGTCCTCAGAGGAGTTTCACCCAAAAGCTGTTGTTGTACAGCATCACATGGAAGAAGGATTTTTATCTTATCAATTGCAAACCCAAGAACTTGTGCATAATAGTCAGTGATCTGCAGTGATTTTCTTGTTTTCAGCCTAAACATCACTTTGGAAATGCCTTCTGCTGCCTCTTTAAGACAAAAACAACAACTGGAACAGATGTTTGCAGTTTATTAAGAAAAAGAATTGCTTTTATTACTGTGAGAATATAAAATATGTAACATAAAGTAAAGTATAAACCACATTTACAATTTACATATCCTTGTCTTCTGAAGTGAATAAAAAGCTGTTTTATTATATTTTTCTGCATTGTGTTTATTCTCCTGTGACATCATTAATTTTTAATGTTTAGATGTAAAATAATGCCTCAGTGAGATCTCTCACTCTTAAGTGAGGAGATCCTGCTGGGATCTCCTCACTTAAGAGTGAGGGGGGGAAAAAAGCAAGTTGTCAATCTGTTAAACAGTTTAACAATGAGTCATTTCATCTCAGCACAGACCAAAGAAAGTCAAAGGCTTCACACTGTCAAGGGTAGAAACACTTATGTAAATGTGAGGTACCTAAATCTTGCAGAACGCTGTAACACAGAGATGGCAAACATCAGTCATTGCTTAATGGTTTTGACAAACAAAACAAGTTTTCACTTTCACAAATTGGTTCTATTAAAAAAAAAAAAGGTTTTCATCAGTTTTCAAAAGACTTAAATTCAACTCTAAAGGCAGCAATTATGGTTGACATTAAAAATACATTTCACTGGTTTTACAATAATCCTCAGTAGCAACACTGTTGGTCTTAAGTTTAAGTATGCTAAAAAATCACCACGAGTGTTAGGTGGACTTGGAGCTTTTTTCAGGCTTTTTATAACAGATAGAGCCTGGTAGCAATAAGTTTATGTAGTGGATAAAAGTATTGACCGTGGCAGGAAACAAAAAAAGACTTCATAGTGGGTGTTGGTTGAAGTTTCTTTCCTAAGGAACATTTATCTAAATATTAATTGGAATGTATTATAATTGAACCTGCATAAGAGAAAATCTGCTATAAATAAACATTTTTGCATCAGATTCTTGTTTCTAAAATCTACTAATTTGTATCTTGTATTATCAGTCCACATGTTTAAAAATATCTTAGGTCAATCCTTAAAATCCTAAAATTAATATGGTTAACAAGTCCATGCTGAGCAAATGTAAACTCCTATGCTTCAATGTATATCCCTGAAAAAAGAGGAACCACCACTGGTCCCTATACTGCATCCACAAAGCTCCAAAATGGGCTCCAAATCAGTAAAAAAGCACCATCATAACATCTAGAGTGCCCACATTGGTCTGCATGTCAGTCACGAAGCCACTGTCTTCTGGGAATCTGTGACACGAGCTCAACATCTTCATCTGAGGTAGAGGGGTGAGTGAGTATAATCCGGGGAATCTGCAAGATGAAAAGAAAAAGAGTGAGGGGAGAAAAAGCAAGTTGTCAGGGATGTGATGTATTTAAGAGTTAGTTTTTACATGCTTAAGGGGGAAATGGACGTTATGTGTTAACTATAGAGCCTTGCAACATATTTCTACCCCTTGACATTTTCCATTGTGTGACGTTACAAGGCGAGGAAATGCTAACATGGTTTTAAAGTGATTTTACAACGGAAAATGTGAAACATGTAATTTACTCCAAGATGGATTGAATTAGAAAACATATGTATAGTAAAAACCAGGTGATCACTGTATGAAAGGTGTGTGCGAAAATGAAGCATGTAGGAGCCTTTAGGGTTATCCCAACACTTAACATCTCAAGGAGCACTATGTAATCTTTTATTCAAAAATACAAAGAGTCTTACCAAGATTATGCTTGTAGAATCTCTTATGAACATTGTTTTAAGCTGTGCTGTCCATATGCAGACACCACTTTTAATTTTTTCAGTTTAGAGTTGCAGGTGCTAAATGTACCATTGATTCTCCCAGTATGAGCGCTTCTAGACGATATGAAGAGCGCTCATACTGGGAGTTGGGTGGCATGCATTAGAATCATCCAGTCAAACTTCAGTCTTTGTCCTTGATTTGAAAGTTCATGTTCATAAAGGCTCTCAGTTGGATTTGATTGAATTTATGATATTTTGGAAGATAAATGGGTAAAAATGTAACTCAAAATGTACAAAGCTGGTAAAGATGCAATTCTAACGATTCAACAAAACATCAAAATACCAGACCAAAACAGAAATGCACACCATTCCTTTTGAATTTTAACAAATCTTTTTAATTCAGATTCAAAATGATACAACTTGTAATGGTTTAACACAATATCTAAAAAAAAAAAAAGCCAAAAACATCTATGGATGTAACCAGAGGAAAAATGTGAAAGAAATCAAGGGGAGCAGGCAGCATAAATAGCCAATTGTAAATAATCATTAATCTACTTACGGGCATTATGTGATTCATCTCTTTGAGTGAGTCCAATTTTAATTCCTCTGCTTCGATTTCAGACAGGGTTCTGTTCAGATCATTGTCAGAATCACACTGAAACACATAAAAAAAGTCTACAGTATCAACAAAACTGAACCAGCTGTACAAGAAAGACAAAATATTAATAGTGTTCTCTTCTGTATCTGTCGGGATTGTGAGCTGTAAAACAATGTCAGATTTTATAAGATTTTTTCTGCTCATGCTGAAAATTGAGTCAAAAAACCCACAGCACTGTTCCCATTGCAGACAACAGCCTCAATCTTCTTGGGCAAACATTTTTCCGACTCCTCCAGCTGTGACTGTTTGCTCATCTGGCACAGCGGCCGACCCGCCGGGTCCGGTGGATCCTGAGGCACGGCCGGGACGTACATGTCTGAGGGTGGCAGCCTTTCTCTGAGCACCTTCAGCTTAATGCAGCACCCGGCATTCCTGAGGGCAGCGACTGCTTCGTGGTGGGTTGCATCCTGCATGTTGACGCCGTTGACCTGGAAGGGCAGAGGTCAAGTTAGAAATTGCTGCAACAGAGAATGGAAGCGGGAGCCCAAAGACTGGAAATAACGTGTGGGGATTTATTCTTTCTGTGTTTCCTTTTTTTGTCAATCACATTGTCAATGAGGGAAGGCCAAGCTGAGAATCCTCTGCTGGTCATGTGCTGCCCCCCACTGGTGAGAAGTGATAAACCAAAGATTTATAGCACAGCAGATTGTCCATGTAATATTTTCCCAGAGCAAAAAGAAATTAAAGTTTCTACCTCAAGTACTCTGTCTCCAACATGGATCCCAGCCTTTTCGGATGGCCCTCCTTGAGCTACTCTGGAAATAAAAATGCCCTGAGGGGGGAAAAAAGCAAACCTATTGGCCTGGATAAAAATTGAGCTAACAATAAATGTAAAGTATTGCCAGTTTCTAAATGCTGTTGAGATTCTAGAGGTGGCTGCTTCAGATCACATTCATTCAGAGAGCCAAGAAGCTGCTGAGTGAATGACTGATGAGCTATGTTGCAACAGATTGGGCAATATTTGCTCTCCTACTCCACCACTCACTTCATCTTGAGCTTTATAAGGCAGAGAACCTTTTCCACCAGCGATGCTGATCCCCAAACGACCACTTTGGCCAGATACTTTGATCTGCAACTGAAAGAAATGCTTTCATCACTAATACACCTTAGATTATATGATACGAGCAGCTCTGTATAACTAACAAGAGCTGAAAATGGATTATACTGTATATACACAGAGAGGCGCTCCCGATATGGTTCTGGCAATGCCAGAGGGATGTTTTGACATTTACGTAAGATGCAGAGCGAATTTACTCTTAATGGCACTTGAGTGGTGGATGATTCTGCAGGAAGACTCGTCTCGCTCAGTGGAGAAGATCTCAGGAAGCCTGTGACTGATGATGTCTTTATCTTGCAGACAGGGTCTCCATGGAGACTGGACCCTGCATTAAGAGCTCTGGGATGTGAAAAATTCTTGCCCTCTTGTGCTTCACCTCTCTGATGGCAAAACAGGCACGGCCCAGCTTCTCTTGTGGACAGGCGACCTGCACAGCTCTGGTGATAACAAAAAAACTGGTGCGTTCACTGACCGCCGGTGAAAAACATGCAAACATTTCCTAACATATAATTTATTGTTTAATTCAGATATCTTCCAAATACATTCTTGTAATAGGTTGAAGTGTTCTTGATCAACAGTTCTTACTTGTGAAGGTCTTTCAAAGGTTTTCTTATTTTTGAGAACATTTTGACTGGTTATAACTACAAACCTTAATTCATTTTATTGGGACTCGTGGCAGAAATATTAACTTTAGGAAATGCCTGTGCTGATTCAGTGTTAATTATTGAGGCAGCCATTAGATAACTCTAGAGGAGCTGCAGAGATTGGGAGCTCAGGTCGGAGAACATGTTGACAGAATATTTATTAAAATTACAACAGGCTAAGCAGCTTTCAGTCTTTACAGATTAAAAAAAAAACAGATTGCTGATTTCAGTAGAAGAAAGTTTCAAAGAGGAAAAAAGAGGAGAATTCATACTTTCAACTGGGCTGCTGAGAGATCACAGTCTACAGGATTTGTTAGATCAACTAGAAATTACTGAACTCATGAAACTTTCATTGAAAGCATCAACAAACTTTCAATGTCAGTTTTCTTCAAGAAATGTTTCTTACATCTTAATAATGATTATAGTATTTGGACTGGACTGCATAAAAAAGATTTAGTATTCAAGATGATCTAAGCAGATCTAGAAATGTTCCATTTATAAAGCTGAATCTAAACCTTGGGGAAATGATTCCTCTAGCTAATATATTTCTAACATATTTCTTCTTCTTAAAGAGAATTTTTGCATTTGTTTAAAATTTCCTGTTTTATTTTACAAAGGCTTGCCATCATTATGATAGGAAGCCTTGTTTTTTTCTTCTTTTTAATCACAATGTGTGCTGCTCCGCAGTGTGCAAACTGTGTTTTATCATTTCACAGGAAATCAGAGGGAACCAGTCATTGAAAGACCCTCAGGCATCCTAGAGTATCCCAAGGTAAGAATAAAAAGTAAAGCAAATCCTGTTTCTCCAGCTGAAACAGAATCTAACTTCTCTGAAACCAACCTCCTCTGCTGGTTCAGCTTTTTCTTTGCTCCTCTCCAGCTCACAGCAGCGAGCACACACATTATTCTTCACACCAAACATCTGAGGTCCCCCCTGCAGCCTCTCTTTGGTCTTCATCCAGCTGAAGTCCGGGACTGTCCAGCTTTGACAGCCGATCCCAGGGGCCACGTCACTGTGAGGATTTTTAATCTCCTATAGATAATCAGAAGAAATCAGCTATTGCTGAAGAAGAAGATGTTGGTGGATATGTGCAGGGAAAAAGCAGGAGCTTTTTGTCAAATAAGCTCAAAAACTTATTTGACAAAGGGAATCTCCCTTATCCCTTTATGGATAAGAGAGATTTTGTGCTCCCTTATCCACAAAATCTGCTTAATTTGCAGAGGGTTAAAAGAAAAAGTGAGATTCAGAATGTAACTGCAAAATTGCTCTCCAACTACATACCATTGATTAAACCTGGAATGTGAAAAGACAACATCAAAAGCAGAAGTAACATGCAGCACATGCAGGGTGGAGATGCTCTACATAAGGGGTGCTCCAGTCCAGTCCTCCAGAGCTACCATCCTGCAACTTTCAGATGCTTCCCTGCTTCAACACACCTGAATCAAATGAATGGCTCGTTAGCAGGTCTGTTCAGAGCTGATCCTGGTCTGACGGAGTAAGGATGCATCTAAAAGCTGCAGGATGGTAGTTCTCGAGGACTAGACTTGAGCACCCTTGCTCTACGTCATGCTCAGCTAGTTGGACGCAACAGGAAAAACAAAAGGATCTGGGATCTGATGCGTTACGTCAAAACAAGACAGTTCGATTCTCCTCAGCAGCCAGTTATCTTTCGACAAGAGTCATTTTGAACCCGTCGAGCCATTTATTTTGCTGCGCTCTGTCAATCTCACATTACCTCGAAGCAAAAAGCAATCTGAAGGAATACCAAACATGTGGATTTAGTGTTGCACTCATTTTTATTGATCAGTGGTTTAAAAAAACGTCAGCAAATCTCAAGGTTTAGAGCCAATCTGAGATCTGTTCTGTGCAGCTTTATCGGAGAATAATTAGAAACAAAGAAGAAAAAGAAAACTGTTCAAACTTTTTGCTCTGGCTCACTTTGTGCCATTGATTTAACAACAAAACAACAGTTTATCAAGTACCATTTAAAAAAAAAAAAAGGAGGAAAGCAACAATAAGAAGTGCATCCGAGAGAAACCATAACATTTTAGAGTGATCATTATGCTTAAAAAAACCCTCAACCTTCCCAAAGCTCAGATAAATCATCTACACAGCACTCCTTAAAAGGAGGCAAAATTTAAAAAGTACAAATACATCTGTTTTGGCATCTATTAAAAAAACAATTCAAAACAGTAAGGTACAGCACATTTAAATAAAACATGATCCTTACAGCGTAACAACACCGCAGATGGCAATTTAAACTCGATATGCAGTACTTGAATTTCAATTTGAATAATCTAATAAACATCCAAAAATAAGATCATCCAGTGGATTAAATAAGACATTAGTGTTTTGTTCATTACCTTTATTTAAGCAAAATAAAGATGTACCAAGTTAAAGAGAGCGGGAATCTTAAACCAATTAAGAAGATACTTGCTATACACTTATTTACATCTGAGCTGCCAAAAAGTATAAAAGTATCAATATTCACAAGAGATTTACAATTTTTAGATAAGAATGTCCAAAAACACTCCTGCTTTTGTTTGCCCCAAAATGTAGAAAGACCCAGTGTTTAAAAAAAAAAAAACATGTAAGAGGTTTATAGTGCAACTACCTAAAAATTCTTTAAAGATCACTTTTGAAAAAGTATTTCATCTTAAAAATATAAGATCTCTGCTGAGGATTTTTGCTAAAAAGAGGAAGGCACGGCGGCCCAGGTACAGTTTTATTTTTCCACAGGACTGGAGTTGGAGGTCTTAGGCTCCTGCATGGCATGACCAAACGAAGGGGGAGGTCAAACTGGGACTTGTGGGTAAAAGAAAAGCTAGGGAGAAAATAAAAATAACAAAATGCAACAACACAAGGCTGCAAGGTTGTGCAGGACGATATGGCGAGACACAGAAGGATTTACAAAAAAAACCAAAAACACTTCTGAGGTAAAGGTCAGACAGACGTAGTGACTCCGTCTGCAGCGTTATTGACCTCGTTTTTGTTGGAGTCCAGGCCTTTGGCAGCGTTCATATCGTTGCGGAGGTTCTCGGCTGCTTTCTTCATGGTTTTCAACTCGCCGGGGTGAGGAGTGGCCCTTCGTAGCAGAGTTCCCTGTGAGACGGATGCAAATTGGGTAAATTATGGTTGCAACTTTACATTTTTTAACATAGAACACTAATACATAAGAGAAATAGAGTCACTGCTTATTTTGAGCATAAAAAGTCTTAAATATATTCTTTTATATTCTGCTACAATGCAAACCTGTAAATTGACCACATCCACAACTAATTGTCTTGTACAAAATCACTGATTATAACTTCGGAAAATAGATTCAGGCTGAATCTCAGATAATTCTATCATATTAGAGTAGCAAAGAAAGGCTTTTAAAATAGAAATGATGTCCTGTTGTAAATAAGCAGATATTACAGCATCAATGCTGGGTGACATGGAAGTCATCAACCTGTGGCATTGCAGAGGCGCTAAGGAAGCCAAAGTCACTTTAATAGACACCATGGATCTCTAATATTATGATTATTAACGCACATTTTTGATACATTTGGCAGCTTTCAAATCCTGTGCTGGGAAGTAAAATCAGCTTCTCAATAAAGGTATGTAGGAGACAGAAGCATGGAGTGCTCTAAAATGTCCTGGCAAATGGCTCCACTGAGTATGAACTTAAGGAAACACAGTGGACCAACACCACCATTCCTAACCATGGAAACGTCACACTGGATTTCAAGCAACTTATTTTCTGTGCCTCTCCACTTTTCCTTCAGACTCTTTAAGTGACTTTGGAACTTTGATTTCAAAACCAAATGCAAAATTTACTTCAATCTGAGAAGTATACTTTGGACAAATGTGCATTTTCTCCTTAAATCAGGTGAAGTGCTTCTAACTTTTGTGGTAGACCATTCTTTGGGTGTGTCTGTATGTTCTCAAAGCATTTAACATTGGTACAGTCCTAACTTTGTCAATTTCCCCATTAATTGTTAAAAGAGGCTTTGATGCACATTAATCTGAATGCTTCAGTATTCGATATTTTTTCTAAAACCTTTTCCTTCCACTAAACTTTCCATTATCTTTCTTAGGGGGCTTAGTAGACTGTCTGCTGGACAACTGATTGTGCAGAGCAGAACATTTGTGTATTCTGTGAACGATAATCACCTATAAACAAAAGAAAATGTGTCTGTGTCAAGAACCATTATGATGAAGAAGCATCACTTTATGAATGTAGTTACAGGAATAAATAAATTTTTCAAGGTTCTAAATTACTGATGTGTTTCTGTGTCTATGCTCCTTGATCTTACCGGGTCATCGTCGTCGTCCTCACCATCATCCAGGAAGTGAATGGAACTGATTCTATTCATGGCTTTGCCGTCCCAAGCCTCATCAGCCATCCCATTCACAAGGCTCTCCAGAGCTCCAAAGCGGGCCAGGTTGTCATAACCTGGAGGGTTTTTTTTGTTGTTTTTTTAAGAAACAAAATATTTTGTCTTAGTAAGGCTCTGACAGAAAGAAAAATTACATCTAAAAATAGCAATAGCAAACTAAAGGAAGTTATTTCAGCAGTCAATATGCTTGTCACAATCTGCTCCCAGGTCAATAAATGAGAGCTGTCACACACCCGGCTGCTAATAAGAGCAGGGATTTGAAACTGCCAGATCACAGTTTCAAATCCCTGCTTAGTCAAAGGCTCACAGCCACACGGTCCCCTGCCCCCAACTGCAGCCTCACCCAGCTGACTGTGTCTCTTTAATACCTGCATCTCTGCCACAAGAGAAGGACACTGCGCCACATGACAAGCAGGTTTTTGAGCAACATACTGATAAAAAAAATGAATACTGGCAAAAATCTGAAATAATATACAAACAAGAATCGGTGAGATTTTACAGCCAGTCATGCGCATCCCAATGCCATATGGGTGAGTGTTCAATGTCAGCCAGCCAGGCACTGTTAAGCCTCTTTTGGCTGCACAGTCCACAACATTTCTGGAAAAACTCAGCCAAAGGCGGCCTCAGGGGACAAGAGAGAGTCTGATCCATCAAAGGCTCAGCGGTCCTTTAGAGGACCTTGTATTTGACAGATATCGCAGGACCAGAGCGCACAGAACCCACAGCGGTTCGCCAAGCAGATAATGTGATAATATCATCAAAACTGCAGGGCGGAAAATATTTGGGCGAGAACTGATGAGACACTTCTGAATGTAATCAAAATGGATTGTATTTTGAGTCAGGAGGTAAATTGGCATCAGAAAAAATGTTTCTGCTTCCAATAACATGCATGACTTAAAACTTATTTAAGATTTTCACAGAAATAAAGTACCTGAGTCACTAGGCTGCTGAGGCAGCACAACGCAGGTGAGCACCTTCTCTCCTGAGTCAGGATCTTCATCCGTTTGAAAAGTGAGGAGCGGCTTGGACTGGTTTTCTGACAACCACAGGGCCTTCAGATGTAGTGTGGTCAGTGACATCGGCAAGTATGGCAGGCTAAACGGAACAAAAAAGAAACCACAGAACCAATAATAATCTTGAGGTTATTGTTGCTGGAGTGATAATCAAATTAAAATGCAACAAACATTCTTAACAGAAGAAAGAGGATTTTAAGGAACAGGTAACATGAAAATGTTTTCAGTAATTTAATTAAAAGGGTGAAAACTACATTATATGAATTCAAGTCGCTTCAGAGTATAAGTCGAATCAGGCTAAAAAAAATGCATCAAGAAGAAGAAATTAACATATACAAGTCACACTGGATTATAAATAACAAAACTATGAAAAAAGTGACGTATAGCATTGGAGCACAAGATATTGACCACATGCAGAGTCAGTGCTTCAAGAGTGGATATGCACAGATATATCAATGAAATGTTGCTAGTGCAGCATTTTTGCGACGTCACCGATCCTGAAACAGATGCATTTGCACTTATTTTGGAAGCTATGGTCCCCAAGTCTGGAATGAGAAAGAAGAAGCAAAGCATCCAAATCGCTTGGAGTCCAGGGTGAAGTTTCTACGTTCAGCGATGATTTAAGGAGGCGTGTCATCTGCATGGGTTAGTCCACCACTTTTTATCAAGATATAAGACTTGAGAACGTTTGCCCGGAGATCTTAGAACAACTTCAAGCACACCTTTGTTGACAAGTTTTACAAAGGTGACGGATTTTAGTTTCCAGGAAGACTTGGCCTAAACTGCAAAAGGGCTTCACTACCACTTCAGGAAAGCAGCAGGTTGATCATCTGACACACCAAAATAATACAGTAATTGATGCAAAAAGAGCCTGACCACATGTTGAATGTATATACTACATAATACATGTAATTTTTGTCATAAAAATATCTTTAATTGATCTGATGCTTTCATTTTCCAATGAATTTTGGATTTTTGTTAGCTGTAAGGCAATGTTATTAAATCAAATTATTACCAGATTTTAAAAAAATAACCATTTGAAATATATTTCCAAGTGTGAATTCAATCTAAATAATCTAATAGTTTCACCTATTGAATTACTGAGACAAAACCTTGTATGTTTTTCTTAGTTTTAGTAGGATGTTATTTTGTTGTCTGAACATGATCTCTACTTCTGCCACTAAACGTACCGGTTCCCAGAGACGTCGAGTACATGCAGCTCGGTGGCTTGCGACAGCTCTGGTGGGATCTTTTTCAGGTAGTTGTCGCGCACAGTGAAGACGTTAAGACTGCTGCAGCCTCCGATCTATCCAACAACACAAGCATTCATGTCAGTCACAGCACAAACATCTTGTGAAGAATGGTAACATGATCAGAAGCCTCGTCAATAAAAACATGACCGATGCAGTGTAAATACTGTGGCGCAAGGCTTATTTTTGTTGTGAAAACAGCTGGGGAAAAAACTGAAACCAGAGGAAATCCATTAGCATGTGGGTGGTCGTGTGTCCCAGAATTGGTAATCATGAGGGAGAGGCAATTGTGTGTTAATGAGATGTGGCAGAGGGACCTAAATTAAGGAACAACTAGGGCTGGGAGCCAGGCAAAACAAGGATTTGATGGGCCGGCTGACCTCCAGCTGTTGCATCATTTCATCTGTGATGCAGATGTTAAAATTATTCAAATTACTATTAGATTTATCAGCTTAACAACACATGAAAAGCAAATAAAAAAGATACATTTTAAAAGAAGACCACAAAATTGTAGAGGTTGTAAAAATATAAAAATATGTGATTTCTTAAACAAATTACCAGTTATAAACATATTTATTCAAGTCTAATCAATAATAAACACAATCTGTAAAACTAAGCCAACCTGAAGTAATGCTTGCACAATGACAGTGGTCTTGTTGCCTCATAACCAAACTGTTATTTTTGTGCACACACTGCAGGCTTTGCATCTTTCCCACACAGGGACATTGTATGAGCGTTAAATAAGCCTTTCAGATGAAGCTTTAAACCAAGCGTGACTTCACTTAAATAGACAAGAGGCTGGAGAAGAATGTCACACACTCTAACACAATGGAGACACTCAAGACAGAGCTGAAGCTGAACCAACAAGTAGACACACAACAAGCAAATGTATTGTAGGAAAAAAAAAAGATAAAGAGCTTCAGTTTAGTTTTTAATTCAACCGCAGCAGTATCTATTGGACCGTTATGTTGACAACAGCAAAACTTTGGTGTCAAGTTCATGTCTCCAGTCTTGTTAAAAAGCTTCAGGTTGAGGACAAGCGCTCTGCAGACAGGTGAACATAACAAATATGAGCACGCTGATGAGTGGTTTAAGAATTTTGGGAAAACTTTGATATAACGTTTGGCGGTTTTTGGTGTTAATGAGCACAGTTCAAGCACTCTAAAACAACTCTTGCTTGGATGTGAAAGTAGGATCTAAATTGAAAAAGTTTTAGAACAAACTTTATGATAAAAAGAATTACAAGATTTTCTTTCCAGGGCATAAGTTCAGTCTCATACCCGATATCCATATTATATCACAGTGATGAATACTAAAAACGAATTAATTCAGTTTTAACCACTGAATTTATAAAGTGAGTATGCAGCACAGTAAAGGACCACTTAGTTTGTCCTACTTTCTCATTTTCAATTTGAGGTTGTATCAACAGCTGAAAACAGATTTCTAAGTGATTGTGAAAGGCATACCTGCTTAGGTAATAGTGTTAGATGGTTTCGGTCACAGTTGAGGTTGGACAGTCGCTTTAACTTCCCAATACTAGCAGGCAAAGTCTGTCAAAAAACAAAACTGATCAGACAGCATATCAATCAACATGTTCCTCCTGAGTTTAAACACAAAACGGTATCTTCATTAAAACACAGAATATATGTGTGCCTTACTTGAATCTTGTAAATAAATACTTTTTTTAAGTCAAACTTTATGTAGTTGTTTGCCTCATGGATCAGATATCAGCAAAGCACACATCAATAAGGTTTCAGTTGGATCCAGTATTATGTACCGTTACTCACACATCACTACACAAAGCAAATTGCAAATAGACTGCCCTAAAAGGCTTCAGTGGTCTGCTGTTTATCAGGGCTAAACTACATTTCCTGCATGAACTTGAATCTTTAATGCATTAGAAATGAAATTATGTGATCTGCAACAGCTACATGCAAACTTTAATAGTACAGGGTAATAAAGCAGATATGGGTCAATAACTTATTTTATACTTAAGCCCTTAGTATTAAACAAAATAAATTAGATTACCTCAGCATGCCACTATGAAACAGTTCTTAAGCTAGACTTGGATCAGATCAGTCAGGCAACTTGCGTTAAACTAGCTATGCCTCTAAATATGGACAAATTTAGATGAAGAACTTTTTTAGATGTGGATTCACACACTTGAATGGGATGTTCACTTGGGTTTCCTACTTTGAAAAGTTGGCCAACAAATTAGCTGCTGTGTCACATCACATAAGAGAAGCAGAAAATCATGGCTTACCAGTTAAAATTTGATGGATTCACCTAGAAATGTTTTTTATAGAAAATATTGGAGTTCCCCCAGCTAAAATAGGTATTTAAAAGGAACTAAAAAAAATTGCAGGTTCAGACCTAGAATTTCCACCCACTGAAAAAAAGTCTACTCATTTAATGACTAACTAAAGTATTTGCTGAATATTTTCACAAATAAATTAGGCTACTCCAATAAAAGATCAATTTATTGTAAAGTGTTTTATACATCTCTGCCAGAGGTGCCAATCACCCAATATAATGTAATGCGAATAATTACTGGGAGTTGTTGTGAGAACATTACTGCATTTATACTGGCTACAACATTATGCAACCTATGTACATAATTAAAGTTGTATAGAAATGTATTACATTTTATTTTATATATTGTGAAAAATATTTCATCTATTACACAGGAAGTAATGGCATTATTAGAATGAATAAATAAACATTTTCCCCCGGTTTCTGACCCGGTGTTGTCATAATAAAGCAGGCTTACCAATAGGTCAGTCTAAAGTGGATTTAAATCACTAGACATGGTTGCTTGACCCATTTCCCTGATGTCTGGCATGCTTTTAGGCCTCTGCCCAGAATGGCAATTACCGTACAAACTGCTCTCTAATTTAAACAGCAATCAGACACTGTTGTCATTTTGAGGCACTCAAACACAATAGAGAAAGACCAACCTGTATTTGATTCTCTGTGAGTACGAGCTCTGTAAGACTTTCACAGTTGCCAATTGTTTCTGGAAGAAGTGTTAACTTGTTTAGGTCAGCTTTCAAAATGGAAAGATTCCTTAGTTTTCCTGCAAAGACAGCAAACATCTTGTTAAACATGATTTTTTGCAGGGGGGCAAAAACATAACCTGTCAGAAATCTGAAATCATCATAGAATATAGAGGGAAATTGTTTTTACAAACCTCTGTAAAAACTTGTTCAAATGTTCCTTTATTTGTGTAATATAATGTAACATGGTTTCAGTAAGTGTACGCAAATAATGTCAGCACAAATACAACACCATAAAATGTTAACTTTTTTGTGAAAAGTTGTACAAATGGCGTATGCGCCATCAATTAACATACAAACACGCCAAAACAAGCTTTTAAATAAAATTTGACTAAACATATTCAATATACACTCTTGAACAAAATCTTAAAATCAGGGAGGAAATGACTACTATATTGTTAAGAATTGATATTTAGTGTTGATTAATTGAAGCTTAACTTATAGCATGACTACATACAAGGAGGCAAATTTCAATTCAGGTGGTTTTACCACTTATTTGTTTAAGTTCAAAGGCCATAACCGAAAATGTGTAGATTGTAGCAAATATCTGGTTTTCATATAATTTCCTGTGAAGAATATGATATAAAAATAACCCCCAAAAATACCATCTGAGCAAAGCCGGTAGAGCCAAAGGCTTACCCATAAAAATAAGGACAGATACTCTACGTCAGTCAAAACCCATACTGATCCTGACTGCAGTCCAATAAACATAAGATGGAAAATGCAACAAATGACTACCACAACAGCTAGTCCTTTCAAACTTTAAAAAGTGCAAAGTCCCAACGGGACGCTCCACAAAACTCTAAGGGTTTTTTCCTCTTAAATGGAACAACAGAGCGAACATCCATCTTGGCTGAGAATCTTCTTCTGACTTGGTCTATCAACAGAACCCAATAAGAACTGCTACTCTAAAGGTTTTGATCAGAAGTGTAATAGAATCGTTTGATGAGAAAAATGTCCTCTTCAAAAATATCACTAAGTCATACAGAAATAACAACAATAGGGAGTTCATCTATGGTGAAAAGAAACAAGAAGAATCCCGATGCTTACCAATGCTTTCTGGAATATATTCAAGGGAGTTTTGTGACACCAGCAAATCAGTAAGTGACACCAGTCCTCCTAGCTCTTCTGGAAGAAACTCCATCTTGTTTTCAGATAGATCCAGACACAACAGGCTTTTAATATTACACAGCTCCTAAAGTGTGACACAAAGGCAGGTAATTGGTGAAAGTACATATAACAAAAACAAAGCCCCGGTCTAACAAAAATCCATTTGTGGGGTAAATTTCTACCCTAGTAATTTTGATTGATTTTATGAAATATTTATTGTTCTGGGTTTTTGTGACTTTCTGGAATAGTTGTTAACCTGTTGGAGTAAATTTGGTAGAACAGTCACTTCAGGGAAGACGCAGCAAAGTCGTAAAGCCTTAGAAATGTCAGTCATCTATCAGCTTCCAGTATAACATATGAGAAACAATGACTTTGTTTCTCATATGTTGCTCAATTCATTAAATTTTTATTTAAAAAATTATTGCAGAAAAATATTTCACTATAAAGTTCTGACTTTATCTTGCAGAAAGAACTTTTGTTTTCTCCCAATAACAAGATGATTTTCTTCTTGTTAAAAAGAAATCATGAGAAATAATAGAAGCAAGGCTTCTGATTTTGGGCTGTGGTATTTTTTTATATTTATTTTACATAAAACACTTAATATTCTTATCAGTTACATTTCTATATTATTAATAGTCAGCTAAAATCTTGTAACGCAATAAGATTCTAAGGGACAAAGTTCTGATAGAAAAATCTGAGATGCAGACAATGACTGAATGACTTACAGCAGGTATATCGGACAAGTGGTTTCCATCCAGCCACAAGTTCTTCAGGCTGATAAGGCAGCCAATTGACTCAGGCTAAAGATGAAAGAAAAGAGAAAGAGACCAAGAAACAGAAGACAGAAAACAATAAGAATGAAAAATATAATCAGCATTATAATGAGTTCAGTCACGTTACAATTTTTAATGGCCTGAGTCAAGACGCAAACACAGCAGCACCGAAAAACAAAGACGGGACAATTGAGCAGAAGTAATACCAACTACCACAAACATTTCTATAGATTGAACAGGGAGTGATGAGAAGAACAATAACCCGGGTCTCACACTTTTCCTTTTTCTCTGTCTCTCACTGCCCAGATAAATCTCACTTCAAGTTTAAATACAGAAAAAGGTTGTACAACACGGGAAGATGGTTCCTCACAGGACTGTCTGATTGGTCATCCAAACATGGAGGACATTTTGAGGACTCAATGGGCAGCTTTCCTCGTCAACGTATTTTATTTGTTGGTGAATGATAAATACCCACAACCTAAGCTTATTTAATTGTAACTCTATTATCTTTTACAGTGTTCTGCAAAACTTAACCGCAACACTTTTGGTATATTTCAGACAAAAACAAAGAAAACTAATAAAAATCTTGGAATTGCAGGAGACTAATGAAACAATTAAATTGCAATCCTCTAATACGTCACCTTGTAATAGCAAAGTAGAGTTATTTTTCCCCATCTTGCAAAGTTATTCTTCATATTTGTAGGGAGGAGTATTTTCACAATCCAGCTCAAAATAATAGTTAAAAGGAAATTTCTTCTTAACAATTTTGTCCAAACTCCTAGCAATATTAATTTTATTTATTTATGATTGTTTACATTTATGTTGTGGTTACAAGAATAGATGGGACAACACTAAACAATCATTAATCAGCCCTATTTAATAGTCTTCGAAATGAAAACAAAAACATCCTGACATTGCTCAGCTAAATATATAAGAAAAAGTCTTATTCTGTCTTTGCTCTTTGTAGCCTCTATATCCGTCACTGTCTGAAGTTAAGCCATTAACATCAGATTACAACTTAAAACCAAGGCTTAAAACAGACAGCCTACCATCTGCATGATAAGATGGGAAATCTGTTCTCAGGGAATGCTAATGTGCCAGGATGTGACAAGAACAGGAAATAGGAGGACCTTTACTTATTTTTTATTTATTTTTTTTTATCATTTTGTTGTGGCTTACTTCTCAAGAATCAAAATCTCTGAAAAACAAAAAAATAATCATTTTAAAAACTCACCAAATTGTAGAGTTCATTATTGCCTATGTCAAGTTCTTCAAGCTTGTGAAGTTGTGATAATGACCTGAGGGTGACAAATACTTTAAAAGCCAAACACAAAGCAACAAAAACTAAATGTACATGTATAAACGTAATACTTACTCTGGCAGGAATGTCAGAACATTTTCTCTAAGTTCTAGCGATACCAAATGAGAGAGGCTGAAAACAGAAACCAAAAGGAGAATGATTATATGTTTGGAAATCAAAGAGTTCATGAAAACAGCCAAAATTGACCACATGGCCTTGAAATCAGATAACATGGAACAGGAAGTACTTTTAGAGGTGTGTCAGTCTTATCAAAAACTGTAAAATTGCAACAGAATAAACAATCGCTCCACACTTGAAATGATAGAGTGAAATGTCTAACCAACTATGACAGACCAAAGTACAACACATCTTTGTGTCAACAAGTGTCCAATTAAAACCAGATTTTATAAGTCTACCTAGTTTAGTCTAGCCTGTTCACGACAGGCTGAAGTACTGGAAGAAGAGCAAAATGTTTTTGTGTTGAATGAATCTGTGAAATTTGAGGGAAAATGTTTACACAGTACACACGTTTGTATTTTTTACACTAATGTGTTAAATATGGAGGTATATTATTATGATTTTAGATTTTATGTTGCAGTCCACCTCAAAGTGTTGCAAAATTGTGAAGTGGAAAAAAATATAACACACACTTTTTAAAATAATTTACAAATAATCTGAAAAGCCAGTGTTCATTTGTCCGTTTGCAAATGTATATATTTTTTTCTATTTTCAGAAGAATGGATTGCTGTGGGATTTTTAAAACTTGGGATATTGTTTTATATCCTACAAGCCCTCAGCTCATCCTCTTTACAACGTCCTCCCTGACTTGTCTACTGTGCTCCTTTGTCTTCATGATGCTGTTTGTTGGATGATTTTCTCTAACAAACCTCTGTGATCTTCACAGAACAGCTGTAAACATTATAGGCATAAAATACACATGGGTGCATTCTATTGATTAACTACGTAGCTTCTGATGGCAAGTGACTGCAATGGATTTTATTTGAGGTATCAGACTTTGGGGGAACACAAATGCACATCCACATTTTTTAGATGTTTGCTTGTGCCAAAACAATTTTTCAAACAATGTATCATTTTCCTTCAAAACAGAGATAACGCTCTTACTTATTTATTTCTATTGCATAACATTGCAACACAATACATATCATTAGGTGATTGTAGCATAAGCCTTCCCGTCTGTGCAGAGTTCAAGAAAATAAATGTTTCTCACCAGGCTGAGCGAAGGAGAAAACCAAAATCTTGTATTTCTCACTGGATCCTACATTAAACCATATAAAGTCATTCTTGAACCACAGAGTTTATCACCTAAGCCCACATGAAATACAACTGCTACTTAATCTTGCTTCTTCTTAATGACTATTTGTATTCTTTTTGACCACAGCAAATCACTAAGCTACTGAACAGGTTTCTCGTCAGTGGAAAAAAAATAAAAAAAACTTCCATCCCAGAGATAAACTACTGCTGGCTTCTAACCCCTCGTTCATTTATCTTATCTATTCTGAAAACCTGTAGCCTTTTACGCCAACTGGGTTCTGCTTTTCATTACCTTCTCCCTTGACACAAAGCAGACATTCCAGCCAATGTGTTATAAAAGAGAAATACAGCACGTGTTTAGGGAATAGGCTGTATTACAGGGCAAAGGAAGGAGACACTCTGAACACTGTTGCAACATGTTGTTTCTATCATTAATTACAAGCCACAACATTAATTTATCTTAAAGTAATTTGGGATGTGTAAGAAAATTACTCTGAATGAGGTTTCCCAAAACAAATCCACAAATGAAACTCTCAAAGTTTCGCAACACTTAATCCAAAAAGGACTACCGGTAAATCCCTACCTAGTTTGGTGAAACTATTTTTAGAGTTGGGTTTTTATCCCTGTTTTAAGCTACTGAATGTGATGCTGAGCGCAACTCAAAATAAAACAAAAGAATGACGGTATCAACATTTTCATCCCATAGTCATCCACAATCCCTGAACATATGGAGTTATTCAAGCCAGAACCTGAGCAGTAAACAAAAATATTTCATCTAGGTGACGAGTGTGAAATAGATACGTCAGGGCTGTGAACACTAACATTTGGGAAAATCCTTTTCACTAATCATAAACATGAATAGATAAAACAAATTACTCCATACTGGCTTCTTAAAAGTAAATAAAAATAAGCCACAATATTAAACAGCTCTTAGAATGAAATGGATTCATAAGATTTGTCCCCCTTCAAAGTAAAGTAAATATCTAGAAAGCCCATGCTTTCTGGATCCATAAACACATTTTGTCTTAATTCTGGCTAGAAAGTTGGCCATTTCTCATCAGTAATTGTAGCTCATTTATATTGGTTGGTTCCTTGTTGTAGGGCTTCTAAAGCACTGTATGATTACCAAGGAACATGAGATTTTGACTGAAGAACTGTTTAACTGAGGTTGGGTGGAACAGGCAGCCAAAGTCCAAGAACTTATTCCAGTCGGCTGGTTTAAATACCTACTTTACCCATAGAACCTACCAAACCGTGCAGTTATTATTCACCTTTTTGTTACACAAAACATGCTCACATCATAGATTATCAGCTTCACTATTCCAAAACAACCACAATTTTCTAGTGATAGTATAATTTCCAATTTTCCTTCAGCTATATCTAAAGCTATGCCCTGAAGTAGACAAAGAAGTCTAATGTCAGCAAAGGAACTAGACATGAAAGATAACAATACAAAGACACAAAAACGACAAGCTGTCCTCTGCAATGAAAGGAAGCTGGTCAGGATGTTATGGAGCAACACAGGAATCACTGTGGCTCCAGTCCATCATAAACTGGAAAATACTGAAACACTAGTGTTACTGTGCAGAGTTTAGCATAGACACCTTCAAGCTTCACTGAGATTTGCAGCTGCCCCTGAAGCCAAACTAAATTACCATTGGGACACGTTTTACAGTCAGATGACACAAAGATGGAGATATTGACAGTGGTGTTGATGAATTGCACAAAGTCTGTGACCACTAATCTAAAGTTAGATGGTTGAAACTTGAATACAATTGGGTGTTCCAAGAGGACAATTGTCAGAAACACATCTGAATGGGATTTGGACATGATGCTCTAAAAACAACCACAAAAAATGACCTCTCCCTCTTTCAATAAGAAGAATGGTTAAATATGCAGCCGGAATTAAGCCAGAAGCTTATTGATTTCTACCAACGTGTGAGATTTCTTACTATAGGACTTCAAAAGCAATATAAATAAGAGTGTGGGTATATCTTTGAGTCTATGCAAATATTTTGACCTTACTTATCTCCACTATAAATTTAAACATGTATAGTTTTATATCTTTATTACAGCCCATAGTCCCAGCTTGATGACCCTTGCCGCATGTCTTCCCCCTCTCTCGTTACCCACTTTCAAATAAAGGCCACTAGAGCCAATAAAAACCTTTAAAAAAGTAGAAAATAAATCGATAAATTGATGATAAGCATGCCATATGCTGGCCCCAAACCAGCACTATACATTTTCTCATTAACTGCATCTCTGTAAATCCTTCCCCTGTAAGGTTCAAATCCAGTTTATCCTTGCATTCCAGACCTTTTTAAAAAACATTCCCTGTAGCCCCTTCATCCAAAAACACATAGCTTTGTTATTAAATTCACTTACAGCTAAACTCCACAATAAAGAAGAGCTTACATGAGGCAAAATATTGGCAGACGTGTCATTCACTACTCAGGACCAACTATGAAACAAGACAATGAAGCCCAGAAACAGACAGTGACTCATGTATCTGGAAGCAGCAATGTGGTTGTTTGGGGAAGAAATCAAGACAATGAAAGAGAACAGTCTTGCTGTGTCTGTTCCTGTTCCTGAAAGCATTTACTGCTTACATTTCAATAGCTGGGCGTTCAGTTATGATCTGAAAGGAACATAGTTATGTTTTTCTGAAACAAAAACAAGAATGTGTGGGAGGTTTAAAGTCCAGTGGATTTAAAACAACAGAAACAATTGTATGAAAACTTGTTTCACAGCCCACATAAGTTATTCACAAAAAGCAAGTAATATTCTTTATTTTTGGCTTTTTGGACCGGAAAGCCTTATTTGAAAGCACAGCCTGAACGGGTGATATTAAGTTTTCAGCAAACTTTGTTAATTAAGCATGGACATTAGGAACATGGTAAAAATAACAATCCCAACAATACGGACAGTTTTAGGGGTTTTTAAACATAATTAATTTGAATGTATTGGGACAACAATAAATAAAAATCTTATTGTTAGGTGATACGATAAGATAAATACCAACACCTAATGCACATAAAGTCCAAATCCTTACTTTCCAATGTTTTCTGGAAGAGCCTGCAATGAGATATCATTGATAGAGAGGGTCGTTAGGTGTTGAAGCTGTGCAAAGCTTTCAGGTAACCTGGAAAAAAAGAGAGAGAGAGAAAGCACAATTTGAGAATCCAAATACATTTGCAGATCATCATCCAGCATTTGCCGTTCCATGGGGTGTAAAAATGACAGGATACACAAGTTTTGGTTAGGAACTTGGAGCAAATTTCATCATTTCACTTCTTCAGTAAGGATACTATTACTAACTACCACAACCTTTAGGAGCAACCACTACCATTTTGCTTAATACGCTACAATTTAAAGCTTTTTAGATTCATAATGCCTGTTTTATTATTGGGGTGATAAATTATTCAAAACTAATTGCACTTGTCATCCCATTGGCCTCTTATTAAAAACATTTAAAAAACACAATTTCTTTGCAACATTTGGGCCAAAAACATAATTCAGACTTCCAAATTATGCACAATAGGGCTGGTCATTTGTCCTTTTTGTATTTTTCTGACTTTTGAATATGCAAAACAGAGCTGTCTGTCATAGGTGCCTTCACAACAACCATACAATAATTTGTGCCTGCTTTGACAACATATGAATTACAGAAATCTGCTAACATTTGCTCATATAAGAAAATGTGAGGATGTGACCCCAAAAAATAATATCTACCAGAAAGAGACGCAATCTGAGAATGTATATGTGAATTTATTTTCATAATTCATCAAAATGATAAACTAACAAGAGAAATAAATTGACACATAATGGCTAAGTACATTAGGTACTAAATGGTTTGTTTAAATGGATTCAATGGACATTGAAAGGAACAAACTGGCAACATACGAGCATGAAATGAGGTGCTAAATGGTGAGTGACTGAACTCAAGCTCAAAATCAGATAAGGTTTTCAGGGCATGATTTCTAGAATCCTAAAAGCTTACTCTTTATAAACATGGTTGCACAATCTAAATAAGAAAATAATTTATATATGATCAATTTTTTTTTTTATCCATTTTGCATTGGATTCAAAACATTCACAATAAAAGATGGAGAACCAATCAAAATGTGAATCAGCTGATCAGACCCTAAGGAAAAACTGAAATTAATGCTAATGGTTAAGAAAAGTCTATTATGCTCTTGTAATGAATTCTTTTCTACCGACTGCACCTTTTTCTTGTCTAAGACTGATGGACAAAATTGCTTCACATCCCAATGGACCCAGAGACGAACCACAGTGAAATAAGACCTGGAATACAAGTGATGCACAAGTGGAAAATTGGGTTCCTACTGTGGAAAAAGGGCTGATGGGGTTAAATGTGTAAACTATTGAATTGCAAAGAGTTTTGCTTCCACCCACTGCAGCTTCCTAAACATCACACTGTCAAAGGTGTGTGGCGCTGCTCATGCTGAGGTGTTAATTAGACCGGATTTCAACTAAAAAAAGAAGCAAAATGTTAGACACAAATGTTTCTAACGGTGCATAGAACAGCAAAGGAAGTTGAAAATCTATGAACAATGCAAAATGTTTCTCTGTAGGGAAATTTAAGCAAATATTTAAAGTATTGTTAAATTAACTGAGTCCTAAAATTAATTTGGGGGAAAAACAGATAATATCTATTAAGTTACCTTAATAATGGATTTCCACTGAAATCTGCCACTTGCAGCGATTTGCAGTTTGAAATATTCTCTGGGAGTTCTACAATATCTGAATAAAGGAAAAAGCAAATATTTGTTAATAAGACATGTAGTATGCAGAAGTAATGAGACATTACAAAACTGTTGCTCACATTTTCTTATAAACTGTAAAGGTGAAATTTACAAAAGAAGAAAAAGATTTAATTCAACACAAATTCAGTTTAAAATAAACTAAAATTAAACATCCTATTTAAAGTACATGGGAGATGAAACATTTAAATGTATTTGTGTTGACAATGAGCTGCAGTCAGGTCAGCAGTGTGAGAACACACAAGTTCACTTATTTGCATATCCATATAAATGTTCAGGAAAGTTTTGTTCAATAAAAAAATATCTTCCACCCTTCTTTTTTTAATTTGTAAAGCAACAGAGCACAAATAAAAACTGCCTAGAACAGACACAAACCTGAATTATGAATGAAAAATACTCAAGGGAGTAGAAGAAAATGTTTTGCCTGCACCATAACAGATCTGAAATATCACTAATGAGAAAGGGATGATCATCGCAGTTCATTAATTATTTTTTATTTTTCTGTAGATGAGTAGAGAGTTCTCCCTCTTAATCTTTTACTCAGATTATGAAATGTAGATTTATTCTTAAAAAATCCCAAAAATTTACTTTTTTGACAAAAAGACATTTAACAATAACTATTAACTTTGTCATCTGGGTGCTGTTTGTTCTCTAAAAAACACCTCTGAGACCTTTTGAGAACATTTTCATTTACATTGAGATGGAATTACACACATGAGAAATATTTTTAGTTATGCAACATACAATGGATGGCAATGGATCTCAGAATAAAGAGATAAAAACAAGGAGACTTCTTAGCGTTCCATTTGTAAAAGAATGACATATGAAACTTTTTCCTTCTACTTCATTATCTAACAATTGGTGTTGATCCGTCCAACATAATTCTGTTACAAGAACACTAGGTTTTGAAGCTGCAACAGGTAAAAATGGGAAAAGATCAAGGTGTATTCTCTTGCAAGACACATGATTTCTGACATGACATTCAAAATTTCACTGAAAAATTAGTTTTAAGCCTACTGTAAATCATCTGAGAGCACAACTTAGAATTTAGTTGCTCTTCTGAATGTATTTCTACACCCTAAATTCTACACAGCCGTAGAGCTTCATGCTAATGGAAACCATTCTGTGTTTTTATGCTCTCTGGTTACATCAGCTTCACAAATCAGGAGTAAACCTGTCAACGTTAATTTATTTGCTGAATTCTGCACTGTTGCTCAACGCAGGATGCTTAGGTTGTTGAGAATAAAACTGTTTCTAAAAAGCACATAAATATAGTTGTATCTCTTGACTATTCTGTTTCACTTCGGTGTTGCACTGTTGTTTTCTTTCTTTTACCGTTTCGAGAAAGATCCAGTTCGACTAGTTCCATAAGGTTGCCGATCTCTGGCGGAAGTCTTGCGATCTCGTTGTCACTCACAGTAAGTTTTCGAAGTTTCAACAGTTGGAAAAGTGGCTGGAAAAACAAACAACATACAATCAGTGAAACCTTTTATAAGAAAGCACATTTTAAACCGCACACAAAAAAATACTGTGGATATCCTGAACAAAGTTTAAAGATCAACAATTATGTCCAAATAATTGGGTTATTATTTTGCACAACTGCTTGATAAACTAACATTGCATTTCAGTATCTGCTGACACTTTGAAAGATACTAAAATACATATAATATGTGGCTGCGTTTATCAGAGGAAAAACTGCAGAGGCTTAATATTGTGCTGCGTCAGTTTGCAACCTACAACAGCAAAGGATAAAATCAGTGATGGTCAAACATATTTAGCTGCATTGGACTCTCTTTGCTGTCACACCAGACAGCAATACAACACATCCATAGCGGTAAAATTACAGATAAGCTTTCCTACTCTGAAATAGGGTATAAATCTGCTTCATTTCAGGATTTTTTATTAATGAAAAAAAAATGCCAGCAGGCATATAGAGACATCACATATTATGCAACCTCTTTATTGCAAACATTTTTTTATTTTTTATTTTGTCATTGTCTTTATCTAAGGCTAAGGACAAGAAGCAAATGAGAAATTATGCACATAGAGCAAGAGATCCAAATCAGCAAATTTGCCTTTAACTGACTTTGATCGGTAATCTGCGGGTCAATCCCTCAAATGTCAGATTTCTTTCTATTTATTAACGATATAATCTAAGAATCCCCACTATTTTTTTTTTGTGCTGTAATCCTAATGGAAGAGAAAAAAAATCTAAATTGGTCAAAATCCGAGCAGACACCTCTAATAAACCGGTATTTGCAATAAAATGCCTCATCAGTGCACCTCCATCTTTGAGATTTGGCATCACGATTGCTTTATCCTGTCGCTCGCATCAGATGCTACAAAAACGTTTAGCCTGTGGCTTTTGAGTCTCCAGTTCAGTTTTAATCAGTCCAAATAATTGAAGCAAAACTGACTAATGAAACTCACATTTTAATTTACGCACACTTCCATTTGGTAAAGCGAAGAAATCCAATGGCATCTTCACCGATCTATTCTGAAGAAATGGACATCCGAATTTAAAAAGGACGAAATCAGTTTAAAAAGTTGATGTCCTGACAAGAACAGACAGAAACTCGCCTGCATAGCTGTGCAGCAGTTCGCTAACAATATTGCTTCAGGTTGCCTTAATATATTGGCAGGAAATGGGGTTTCCCCTTGGGGCTTTGCATTTTCTCTGCTTCGCAGGTACCAACAGCCATAAGGACTTAGCTATGAAGCCTTTTGCTTAACTTTGAACTACATATTCATTATTAAATCTATCTCTTAGTTTGTTACACATTCTATGCTATATTTAACTGTAAATCTTTATTTCTTAAGAGAGTTTAGAGATGTCTGCTCCTTTGCTTCATGCACAAACTTGTTCTACTAATATTTTATGGGGCTGAGAGAGGAGGAGGAAAGATTTTAAAACTTTTAAACATGTGGAGGTCAACAGTTCTGGGATGTTACATTTTAAGGAGGAAACTAGACTGTTGTTCCTCTTTTGGTTCTCTATTGTCAGACTGACACACAGTTACACATTCAGACTTTAATTTAATTTTTTGTATATGTATGGTTACTGGCATCAAGGTAGGCCGAGATTTTAAAAAGTTGCGGATTAAAAAACTGCACAATTTCCAGTTTACAAGCCAGAGTCCAAAAGTCAAACTTCATCCTGATGCAAAACACATTCCAACATCATAAGACAGTTTGAAAATCCCCTAATCCATCATTTCATCCTGCAAACAAACCTGTATGCCTTGTTTGATTAGCATTTAGGTTCCAATTATTATTTTCACTTTCAGGTCTGTTTAAAATGGGCTTAATAACCACAAGGGAAGTGCTCAAGTTTGTCTCTTGTTCTTGAAAACCTTTTCTTTCCACTGAGCGAGATCAGACCAAATGAAATCAAAACCAGAAACTACAGAAAGAAGTCAACTTCAGAAAAAGAAACAGCATATTTTTCTCTATAATGGTGAAAACAATAATCGAAACAACAAAGAGATGTGCTTGTTTGGCGTCCCTGGTCTTATCAGCTGCTGGCTTCAAAACAGCGCTGCTGCTTGGAGGCCAGACTGCAAACCTGTTCTTCCCGTTAGGTGTCATCACCACCCAGCCCCAAAACAACCACCATGAACGACAAAGAAAAACAAGAACTGGTCCGGTCAAGAAAACACAGCTATTTTTTAAATCTACAGACAGTGTCTGAATTACCAGTTTCACCCGCATGCGTGTTTCTGGACAGCATGAGCAGCAGACAAAATTCAATAAACACTGGGCCTTTTTTTCTTTTGGTGACTAAAAATCTAAGTTGACTTCCAAGTCACAACACCGGAGGCAAATGTTCAAACTAAGAGACCTCATGAATACTTTGATATTTTGTCAACTAAATACGCATTTTACTGTAACATTACACAGCTTCAGAGCGCACTCTGTATTAGATATCGCAGCACATGCTCGAGTTAAAACGGTCCCAGGAATTGGTCAGACTCTTGACAACTGCACCACCTTTACAGCGCTTTTTCCAGTAATCACATGAGAGTTACTCTGTCAGTTTGACCACCAGCATTCGGCCCCAGCACTCGCAGCAGCTCTTCCTTTACCACTTCATACAGGTCATAAACCCCACAGCTTCCTGTTGAAAAACCCAATGTTGTTCTACTCTAATCTCCCCACCCCTGTGTGCAAACATTCAAAAGGCTTCAAATGAAGATGCATCAGCTGATTTCACAATGCTCTGCAGCAGCCAGACTACTTGCACTGACTAAAACGACACAAGCCTTTTTTTTCTTGCTGTCTGACAGCGAAGATTACCAAAACTATTTCTATTTGTCAAGATACCAGGATCAGAACTGTGGAAACTCCACAGGTCTGGTTCACCCTGGATCTGAAGATATTCTATTTATCTATACAATCAGTAGTATGCAACAAGGCAGATTAGAGTTTCAAATGCACTCTGACATAAATACCTTCATTTCGGAGGTAATTCTTGTAGTCTGATCAAACTAAAACTTAAGTGTTTGGCTATGTCATTTAGACAAAAGTGGTGGAAGTTTGCAACAATAAGAACATCAGTGCACCTGTGAAGTGTAATGGTAGCAGCATCATGTTGCTGAAGTGTTGTGCTTCAGGAGGAACTGATGCACTTTACAAATCGGCAGCTCAGACCAAAAATAAAACCACAAACTGGTGTCGGCCAGCAAAAGTCTGATTGATACAGCTCTGGGATAAATGCTTAATTTTTTACATTTCCTTTGCATCAGCAGTCTTGATGTCAATAATATATTTGATCTAGTAGAGGAATCATTACTTACAAGTTACATGTGATACTTCACATGTAACTTATAGAGAGTGTTGTCAGTCATGATGACATAAAAAAATTAAATCAGGAGTCAGTAATTAAATTATTCTACAATAATATTTCATATTGCATGATTAATTCCTATGAAGAATTCATCTAAGCCAACATATTTTAATTTTTGTCCAAATTCACCACCACATAGACTCTCACTGTGCAGGTGAAACACAAACGCCTAACGTGGCATCATCTTAATGTGACGAAAAACATGATTCACAGATATCATCCTTATCGAAACATTTTTCTGTCCCCAATAACGGATTGTGTTGTCTGACGCGAGTAGCTCCACCATAACATTACTGTTTCACTGTACTATGAATCTACAGCTGAAGAAGGCCCTGGAGCAGTGCTGTACGGGTCGCTTGTGTGGGTTTTCACCCTGGAAACAGACAAAGCAGCGTACTGAACCGACCTGTGGAAACGAGGCGTTAAAGTCTAAATTCTTCTTACATTTAACCAAAATCACTAAAATTTGTCGCTTTTGGGGTTGGAAAAATGCATTAAGAAACTACTGATCACTTTATTTTACCGTTTTAACATTTGAAGCATTGAAAGCTTTGCAGCTGAGATCATAATACCTCCTGTCTTACAGCTTCACCTTAGCTGGGAAAGGTGGAAACTGCATTCATTTTTAAACTGGGTAAACTGGCAAGAGCCTCTCAGCAACCAACTAGTCTCGAATGTCTGCCTTTTCATTTAAATTAAAGTGCTGTTTACAAACCTATAGAAGCACACCGTTCACATTCTACAAGAATAACTTTAGAGAAACAAGTTAATGTTTGCCAAGCTGCTCAACTTCCTCAATACATATATTATATAAAATAATTTACAAAAGAAGACCAATTGGACATTATAAACCCATTGGTCTATCTCCTCAACCTGCTCTTTTCAAAACTATTGAAGCTATTCACTCCAGTTGAGCTTGTCTCGTCTTGTTTTATTGCAAACACGCCTTTCTTCCCATTCAAACTCCCGGTGCATGTTTTTATCTGTCTGCTGGTGCAAATGATCGACTGGGAACATGTTGTCATGTCCTGGTTCCCTTGCATCATTGCTGAAACAATGATTAAGTTAATGGCATGTCGAGTAAAAGACCTCTGAGTAAAACTTAGTGAAGGAGCAGAGTGAGCCCTGAGGTTCATCCGCAGGGGTTCGGTCAGCAAGCACTTCAGACTCAATTTACATTCCAAGGAGCACAATAAAATCTTATCTTCTTGACATGGAAATAATCCAGCTCCATTATCTGAAGATGCTTTGAATATTTGCAAACTGAGTCCCAAAGTGACTGAACTGTTTTGCAGTCATGTGAGTCCTGTCGCAATGAGAGTGCACCTGCTAAATACAAACTTTCAGGCACAAATGGGGGAAAAGTGTTTCCCTCTACCAAGCATCTAGTCTTATTCTTCCCTGTGTGTTGGTTGATGGTTTTACAAACTTTTAACTATTCATCTCCTCGTTTCACTAAGATTTCATTAGAAAACCAACACAGCACAATCAACAGCTTGATTGAGACAGTGAAAACCAAACACATAATGCCGTTCTTCGTTTTCTGCCCAGATACCTGTTCCTCAGCAAAGAAAGCAAGAAATGTGCCACAGGCATGAAGAGGTTTCTGTACACAAAGTTAATAATGCTACCAGAACTAAGTGATCATGCCTTACACGTGTCAATGCAGGAAAAAAATGCTGCAAAGACAAAATAGTTCTTCAATCCAGCTAAGCTTCCCACCTGACACACAATGCCTGCAGTTATGAGCTCAGGAGAGTTTCTCAAAGGGGCTAAAGCCTCATTTCATACTTCGCCCACTTGTCTGCAACAGCTGTGAATCCAATAAGTTATTAGTAACTATACTTCTTTGCTTTTTAACAGTACCACCATTGCTTTTTACCGTGTCCATCAATCGCAAGGACACGGTTAGTGTCTCAAAGAGCTGAACAGAATATTTTCTACGACTAAAACAGTTTTCTGGATAGGTTTAAGAAAACAAATGTAGCAACACAAGAAATAAGAAGGTAGGAAAACCAACAGAAACTGGGCATCTTAGATTGCAAACACTGACATGAAGACTTTTTTTAAAACCCTGATGCATATAAGAGCAGACTTGTGTAACCCAAGTTCTCAAAAATGTCTCTCGCTGCTCGTCAACAGTCCTTCTTTGTGGTTTCTGCGAAGCTAAAATAGAATCCCTGTGACTGAGAACTTCTATCTTTATGTAATCTGGAAAGCCTGTGCCTGGAGACAATAATAACCATCCTAGTTTTATGGTAGTGAGAAAAAAATGGTTTTATTGAAGCATTATTTCACTAAGTTAAAATAAAAATGGAAATAAGATTCAACCTTAGGGACAGTTCTAATTTTACATCCTCTGTTTGTATTTCAGCAGTTTTAATTACATATCCAACTTTTTGGCAATATGGCAAAGCATCCTCTGATTCCCACCTTTGAAATATTTCATACTTGCTGATGATTGAAACAAACTCTCTATAATTTCCTCACACTCTATAGTAAGGAAATGTCTAGTAAATGTCTACAAACAGATAGTCCCTCACTAATGTTTTGGCTTAATCAAAGGTCCTAATTTATAGCAGTCCACCGGTCAATGCGAGATCATAACAAAATCAATAATAATGTCACATAAATGTAAAAGACTTGTTTGCAGGAAGCAAAAATAGCACTTGCCAAATCGAAATAAGTAGAAAAAGTCATTTCAAAACTATAATAAGAATAACTTGACAACAGATTTTATAATTTAATGAAAGTGACTTTATCATATTAGCACCTGTTCATGCTCAGGTGCTGATGACAGAAATACCTATAAGAAAAATATGCCGAAAATGCATATGTCAGAGTTAGATAAAACTATTCATAATGTTTCAACACTTTGCGGCAGCAAAAATAGATGTACTGTCAAAATATGTTAAGTAATTTCCTAGTTTTTTTTATCCATACCCATTAGTCACATCTCATAACGTTTGTGAAAAGATACCTTGTCATATCAATCCCATGTCCACGGTTAAATATAAACCAGACATGGGTTGGTATAAGATTCTTACAGTAAGATAACCTTGAGTAAAATTAGAATGGCCTTACAGTAGCAGTGTAAAACAAACATACAGGAATTAATTGCTGTATGGACATTTTCTTTTTTTGTTCATTGATTTTAGAATTAAATACAGGATAGCCAGCAGTCAGTATTTTGCCAGATAGCGCTACTAATAACCTCTCAACTCTAGCTTTAATATAGCATTACCTTAATAAAGATGATTGATGCAAATTCAGTTTCTACTGCATAATCATCTGTTTTTTTATAGTCACATATACCATAGCAAATGCATTACTCTTATTTTGTAAAGCATGGAGAAACCCACTGTAGCCTTCTTTCAGCCAGCTGACTGGCAGTGAGCAGGAAGGGATAGTGCTGTGTTACTGGATGGTTCAAACAACCACAGAAAGCATTGGAGTGGTTTCTGTGGCATTCCTTTGGAAGGACTTTAAATTGTAGGAACAGTTTGGTGATTACTGAAACCAGAACCGGTTCCTCTAGCTACCATACCTAATTTGCACCATGGTTTCTCAAAAACCCACAGCCTTGACAAATATATTAAAATACTAGTGTTTCTCATTAAGAGAAAGAGTGCAAGGAGAATAACCTCAAGCTTACAAATTACAATGACAGTCATCGTGTCCTATATGGAGACTTAGATTTATCAGGATATTTTTTTTCAGGAAGTTAAACACTCCTCTCTGCATTAAACCTCATTTAAACCTCATTTAAGATAATAACTGAAACACAACAGGTCAAGAGCTCTTGACATTTATTAGATATAAAGTCAGAGATCTGCTGTCGGGATGAAACATCTGGAACTCTCATAAACATGTTTATCTCTTTCCGTCTCATACTTTCACTTAACCTGTGATGGGTGGAGGTAGCTTAGGAGAAAAATTTCCACCTCTCTGCCTTGCTGATCTTGCGTAATTATTGTCCCTGTGTCCCACCGCTGTCTCACGGGATGCCCTGCCCGCTCTGTCGGTACGGTTCTCTGAATCACTAACCATTGGGACACATTTCTAATCAATAGAAACACGCCATTTTTTTTTTTTACCATACATCTGAACTTGCCATTTAAATGGACGAGCGGAAGCCGCTTTCTGCTTACCTTGGGTAAGTCTCGGAGTTGGTTGGCATCCAGCATCAGCTCCTCCAAACTCCGGGCGTAGCGATAAATCTCGTCGGGAACATAATTCAGAGTGCAGTGGCGTTTATCGATAGTTTCGACGTGACGGTTGCACCGCCACAGGGGGATGCAGTGAAACATCACGGCGGGGGAAAGGAGAGGGAGATAAATCCCGTATCCGTGCGATAAACAAACTGCGGGGAGGAAAAGGGGGGATGCAACAGTTTGCTACGGCGGGACAGTCCTCAAACTCGATTCACCAACCAGCGCGCTAGCGAAGGCGAAACTCGCCGCGAAGTAAACACTGAAACTCCGGGTGTGAACGAGTGGCTACCGAGCTGACGTTCGGCAGGTCGCGACGAACAGGAGAATCCACTCTCCGTCGTTGGTTCACTTTGTAGTTCGTAGTTTGGCACCTGTGTTTTCTTCTTCTCTACCGTCGCCGCCAAAAAAAAAAACTAGTTTCGGAGCAAAAACGACGGGTTACATCTCTGCGTGGCAGAGGGTGGCATTCTGTAAGTATGTTGTGATTTTGTTTTTCGTTTTGTCCCGGAGTTAATTTCCTCTCCCGTCCAGTTTCTGACCCGGAACATTCACTCCCTCATTCCTATCCTGCGTCATCGCTCCAAGCTGCTCCTCCCTCCGGTCCCTCCTCTGGATAGTCCCGTCCCGCACAGGGCCGCCATGATGGCCCATAAACTCAGACTGCACACAGGCAGCCGAAACAAATTATGAATCCAAATTTACTGTGATATGCTGTTTTCGTCTCTCTAGGGGATACTGGTGTTTTTAAATTATTTTCTAAATATTTGTTAATTGAACATTTCTGATATGAAGTTTACTCCCCCACCATACATAAGAGTGATATGGAAACAGCCATGCAGTCATTACATCACTGTCTTTAAATTTTTGTCCTGTAATTTGCTTGCTTACATGGATATTTAATTAAAATAATATTTAATTTTGTTCTAAATGTCTTCCATAACTCTTATTGTGCGTGTTGTCCTCCGTAGATATCATATTCATGTTTAAAATGCCTTTCATTTCTTCATGTCATTTGTTGTCTTTAGTTGTGAGCAGCTAGAGTCCTGCAAAAAGCACAACTTGTTCCCAATTGGTGTCTGGAAATGGAAAAGGGCAAGAATTTAACAAGCTTAAAATAGCTTTTTTTGAAAAGGGGAGACAAGTTGCAACAAATTTCTAGTAACTTGTATCAAAATTAAATTTAAGCTTTGACCAAGTTTTGTTTTAACAGAAATCCTCCATTAAGCTATTTGTTTAAACAGTTGGAAATAAGACAGCTTCATATTTTCAACTATCTTGTTCATTCCTTAAGCTGAGGTTCCTTTTAATTGATTCATAGCTCAGCATTTAGATAAAAATAAATTTTTAAAAGAAATCCCTACAAGTGATCATGTACAGGGACTGTACATTAAAAAATGCTTTGTGTCAAAATCACAGTTTTCTGGTAACTGCTTACTTTTACCACTTTGGACAAAGGTGATTACATGTGCAGTTTCCTCAAAATGGTTTTTGAGGAAACCATTTTGAGTTTCCTCAAAAACCATCCTCTGACAAAGAAGTACCTCCACCCTCCTTTGGCACGAGTAAATCGTGCAAAAAGCATTCCTACAGACAGATCTGGATATATGCTGATGAAAATCCACCGTGTCTTTTTATCTGTTATTTCTTCCTTCTTTCCAGGTCGAGAGTTGACCTTAGTTCCATCAAACCGTATTAAACTCTAGAGTAATCTCTATTGCATAATTTAGTGCAAATCATCAGAGGTCGTGTTTATGTGAGGTGCAATGGGTTTGTATTATCACAAGTAACTAAAATGTGTTCAATTGAAAATATGCAAATGCTCCCAATTGTTCAAATGTTTGTTCATGTAGAAAAAAGATGAAGCATTTTGTGGCCCACACACCAAAAGACCTCCTACAGATGACAAGCCATTACAAGTAATAAGGACATTTTTGCTATTGTTCAAGTTGCTATTGGGTAGAAGTATGACATATCTACAACTGATAATTCACTAAAACATCTGACTTTAGGGAAAAAACTGTTTTCCAGCTTAGTGACAACATTTTGGGAGAAATAAATCCTCTAGGGGGAGCCACATTCCAGTTAGCGGTTTTAAATTGAAGCATTCAAGACTTAAAAGGTTTTTGTAGTACTGGTGGTCTTTATTTAACTGTAGACGGAAAGGAAGTAGGGAAGATAAAGAAAGAAGTGCAGCAAATGGTCCAAGGTCAGGAATTAAACCAGGAACAACTGCATTGAGAACTGCAGCCTGTATATAGTACATCTGTTATACCACTGAGCCATGTGGCACCTCCATTAAAGACAAAATATTAAACTGCTTCAATTTGTAGAGTTAATTCTCAGTTTTATTTCATTGAGGTCCAACAGAAAAGGATGGTAATAGCCTTAATTTCAGTATATCACATTAAAGACACACAATATAATTTGAAGTTAATGATAATGTACATAATTCTTCATAAGCAACCTGTAAATAGAAACATCTTAGAGTTCATCTCCGTCCCAACTGTTTCTTAAATGCCTTTAAGGACTTTGCCATCATTGGAGCAACTTCTGTGAAAACAACAAAAATGGATTACTGAACAGGAATTTGACATTATTTAGTATTATGTTTATCTACTACATTTTCTGCAGAAAAAAGTAGAAACATTTATCTGAGAAATTGCTGTCAAGTCAGAACTACAGTGACAAACACTCAGCTCACTTATTTTTTTGCGAGGATCTTGGTTGTTGCTTCCGCCAGAGCTGCTGGTGCTGCTAGACCTGTAGGGCTCATTGCAACTGGATTTCATTGGGTTCTCCTGATGTTTACTACTGTAAACATGCAAAAAATATATGGGTTTAGATGATTCATATAAATATTTAAAAAGAAAATAAGAGTGGTGATTAAAGCAGTACTAAACAACAAAAGCCCTAAAGCTGCCTCTGAGCAGAAGAAACCAGTTTGTCTGGCACACACTCCCAGTTCTTGTTTGTTTAGGATCACTCAAAAAAGCATTTACCTTCACCGTTATCACATGAGTCTGACCCTTAAAAGCTGTTGTGTAGTGATCATTTTGTGCTTTTATGTGGAAGAGCCAGGTGTACATGTTTTGTCAAAGATAAGCGCATGCACAATGCTGCATCAGAAAGTCATGTGGTTTTTGCATAAAGTCTATAAGATACAAAGAAATGACAAGCAACATCCAAAATAATTCCAAACAAGCTATTGAGAAGCAGCCTTAAATTTCAGTATGTGGGTGGCATCCACCTGCACTTGAGCTGATGAGGCTGCTGCACAGCAGTTCCATGAATTTCCTGCTGAATTCGCACATCTCTTGGCGGCTTAGCAACGGTGTGAATAAATGCCATCTTCACCTGCCGTCCTAAAAGGGGCAAAAACATGGCATGGTGACTAGAAGGCTTTTATTAGCCATTAAAAATAACCTCTAAAATAGCACTTTAATTATGTTATGTTTAATTATTTAAAATAGTTTTTACTTGATACGATCAATTATTTAGTGTGAGTTTTTATTTATAGTCTTGTGATTGTCTTTTTCAATCAAATGCCACTATTAAAATAGTCTGGTTGCTTAGCTAAATAAAAATGTGTGTTTCACCATGTAGATGTTGAGTAAAAAAAATTGGAGTAGCATAATTTCACCTAAATATATATAAAAAAAAAAGTTAAGTCAAATATACCCTCTTAAGACATGACTGTTTTTAACAATCTCTGGTGCTATAATTAATGTCTAAAACGTCCCATTAAATAAACGTAGCACAATAACTTTTTAATATATAGTTCACTTCAGACTGTCGAGGATTGTAATCCATGTCTTCCCGGTTTCCTGGGGTGTAAAATGTCTCGACACAGAGGCTCATTACTCACTCTTAGGAATCCTTTAAAATGTGAGAGAACATGTCATGCCATTTAAGTAAGGCAGATGTGTTTTAGGAAATGGTTTCAAGAAAATTGACTCATTAAAGCCTGCTTACATCTAAAGTGAGAGCAATTTTAAGGTTTTAAAACTAGGAATATCAGACCAGATGAGGGCACAAGTTCATCTCCTTAAAGAGGTGGTATATTTTGGAATATACCTCTTTAAGGAGATATATTCCAAAAATTCCATACTCGTCTTTTAAGAAAGCAAAGAGCTGTTTGCAGAGCAGAGAACCCACCCTTCGGCTTCTGAGATTGTGCCGAGACAATCGTTTTTGTCAGTCTTTTGAACTTCCTCTCCCTCTCCTCAGACAGTCTGATATACATCTCTTTCCATGACTCATATTCCTGAAGTTTGCAGTCTTTGAAATCCCTCTGGCAGTGTTTTCCCCATAAATGGTCCGTCACGCCGATGTATATCTGTTGGAAGAAAAATAAAAAGTCAAGTCATAACCATTCAAGCATTGCAAAGCTGTGCATACAGTGAATATATAACTTGAACAAAGAAATTTTAAGATAAATTAAACAACCAAAGTGAGAATTGCTTGCCAACGTGATGTATGGAAAAGTGATTGGCAAACTGGCATGTAGCATGTAACATTAAATTGTTTTTTACATAAGAAAGCAGTTCAGGAATGAATGTGGGAGGTTTTGTGATGGTAGATGGAATGATTATCTCAAAAAAAGCAATGCTCCAGTAAGCTAAGCGTCTTGACAAACATGTCAAATGGTATGTAGCTATTGGTCATCTACAGACAGACTATAAAGTCATACAAGAGTATCATATGTAGGCAGTAAAATGGCATGTACAATACTAGGAAAGTGTGGAACTAAGCTTTGATTAAATTCAGCATGCCTCTGAATGTTGTGCTCATGGGTGCCAGTAAAATAATATGTAATTGATTAATGGAAAATTAATCTGCAACAAAGCTTTTGGTTTATGCAAGTAAGCTTATTGAGGTAATCCAAGTTCTGAATCCTACTGCACCTAAATCATGTATTCTTAACATTTCTACAATAACGATAATCAGACTTCAGACTGATCGGTTTGAATTTGGATAGTTTGATCTGTGAGCTACTTCAGATTTACTTTCCCCGTTCTGTTGGCCGGATTTATGCTGCTCAAGTACGACACTTAGTGGCTGTCGAAAGCAATTACATTATACTTAAGAATTACATTATACTTAAGAGGGATTTGATTTAGAGCTTTCAATCAGTTGATATCTGATGTACTCTCAAAATTATTAGTGAAAAAATACAATGTCAATGTACTTTTCTAAGTTAACAGTTTTTATCCTATGGCCAAACAGCAAAAAAAAAAAAAACATTGCAGTTGTATATATATTTTTATAATTGCAAGAGGTAGCTCAGGAGTTGAACCACTCTGAAATTTTATATCAAGCTTGATAGCATTAAAAAGTCTACTACTTAAACTAGCTAAAATATTGGAATATTTACATCTTAAAAGGATTAAGAGTATTTTGAGTGAGAATAATTTCATATCATAGAAAACAAACTTCTAGTTTTTAAATTATATTTACAAGAGGAAATCCTTTTAAAACTTAGCAGTCTGGAGTGCTAAGATGATCAACAAATTTAAGGCTCCTACATACAGATATAAATTTTAGGTAACAAAACCTTTCCATCAATGTCATACTCTGAAGAGCTGCAGCAATTTCAACTGTAGTAGTTTGATCGCTGTTTTGTCCTGTTTGGGTAAATAGGTCTTGTGCGAGGTCGGTCCTGAGCTGTCCTGTCCAAGACAGTGACTCAATCACCGGAAAACATCAAGGACACTATTTTTACTAATTGTGGGGAAAAAATGGGCGTGATTATTATTTCTACAAACTTGTTTGTGACAAGGAAGCACAAAATTTGCCCACATGTAGCCACCATATGTTCCACTGTCTGACAAAACTTTGAAGTTTTTTTTCTTAGTTGGGGAAGTGAGCTACCCCAGCGCAGGACTAGAAGTAGTAACAGCAGCAAGGAAGGATGGCAGACAGGGTTCTTCTTTAAATAGCAAACAGGACATCAACTGGTCCAAATATATTTATGTTGTATTATTTTGGCTCAAAATAATAAAACATTCTATAGGTTTAGTTATGTAGCTTAAGAGACACACTATGAGAGAGATCAAGAAAATTATTGGGTGAATTTCTTCAGCTCAATGTTAGCACAAAGACACAAAGTTTTAAATATGAGAGCTCTGTCACTATACTATTTCCAGAAGCTTGTTGGAAGTCATCAGCTGCCCATCATTTTCATTCTAAATATTGTTCTGGTATTAAATCGAGAAATTATTTAATATCTTCTTACTGGGTTATATTCTTCTATTCGCAGCAGCTGCTCTGGTGTACACCTCTCCAGTACTGGCTCAAGAAGTTCAAATGGGACTCCACCGGTCTCGTAGAGCACTAAAAAGAGATGCATGCTTCTAAATATAAAATCAAAATACCTTGCAAAAGCTTTCAGACATTACTCACAGTTGAGGTTGTTCTGGAGTGTACGTATACACTGTTGAAACAAGCTCATCATAGTCGGGAGGAAAAGGGTTTTTGCACCAGAGTACACTTGCATCTTCTTATTCAGTCGCTGACCAGTGAAGACTACAGACTCCTCCGAAACATCACAAAAATCCGGCTCCTTATCAACTTCAATAAAGAAAATATATCAAGAACAACTAAAAGAGAGATTACAGATGTAATTTCTAACAAGCATTACCTTTCTTTTCAAAATAGTAGTCAATGTTTGAAGGCTTTTCCAGTTCTGGGAGAGCGACGGGCAATGGGACATCCATCAAATGCATTAAAGATTCCTGTGTCTCCTGGCATATTTTTAAGAATTGTTACAAAAAAAAAAAAAAAAAAAAAAAAAAAAAAAAAAAAAACTATGGCATCCATTTTACACAAAGTTTTACATAACAGGTATACCTGTTCTGGAAAAGAAGCAGATGACTTCAGAGGCTTGGTCCCTGGATACTTTGATGTTGGCTCTTTTGATGTAGTCTTGACCATTCTCTGAGCTCTCTTCAGTCCTGAATGTTCTTTCTTCTTCTCCACATTCATGTCATAGTTCAAGTAAGATTCAAAAGACATGGAGGGTTCCTCCTCATCACCATTACTCTCTGCATTTTGGTGCCCCATTTTGGCCTTTTTGTGTTTTGAATATTTCTCACTTTTAGGATCTGGATGGGGTTTTAGATTGTCATGCTTTTCATAGTCTGTTTTTTTCCTTTTTCTGTTTCGAGTCTCTGAGTGCCTCGACATCTCCAAAGGTCTGTCCTCTTTGGCCCATTTTAATGTTTTTGAGTGCTTATCACTGGATGAAAAGGTCTCTCTGTTTTTCATTGATTCCTTTGATGGCTTTGATTTTGTGTTTGATTCTCGTTCTCTCTCAGAGGTTCCTTTCAACTTTTCCCTAGACTCAGATTTGGATTTTTTATAAGAACCCTCAAAGGATTTGTTTCCATGCGTGTTATCACTGTTTTGTTTCCTCATCTTGGAGGCAACATTGTCGTCCATCTTGTCCTCTTGTATTTCAGCTCTGCTTTTTGAAACGTCCTTCTGAAGTTGTGTCTTGCTTTCTTCTTGACGCTTTTTTTCGTTCTCGTCCACACCGAGTTTTCTTTTCTGTTCTTCAAACTCTTCTTTCTTACTCAGTATTTTGTGGGGATGTTCATCTGAAGTATCTTGATCCTCATGATTAGATGTAGGGCAGTTATTGTTATTGTCATTCTGCGGAGTCCCATTATCAGAACAGCTTTGGTCATCCTCTTTGTTTTTAACAGAAACACTATCTAACCATGCTTCATTATCACCATGGCTGCATAAAGTGACAATTTAAGATTGGGATAAAAATAAATTCAGGAATATTCAAGCAAATTTTACAATCAAAAATTAAATAAATTACCTTGTGGATTCCTTTGGAACCAGTTTTTTCCAGCCTTTAACTAGCAACTTGGCAAATTCTCCCGCTTGTTTGTGTCTCCGCAGGGAGTTAACCGTTTTGCCAATTCCAGTTTCCTATTGTGAATTTCAAAACTCATTAGAGCATACAGTAATTTGTTTTAAATATTTGTACTTGTTCTATAGCATACAAACTTACAGAAAGGATATCTAATGTGATATCCAGATCCTTTAGTTTCTGCAAAATCTTTAGAACCTGAAAGAAGAATAGGAGGTATATTGGGTGAGTTCATGTTTTTGAAAGTTGCTGTTCTCATGAGAAAAATCAGTAAGGAAAGTCATTTTAAAATGAAAGTGCAGAATGAAACAAAATCCCATTTCCTTTTTCATGTAATTATTTGTACATTTGTATTTGTGAGCAACTCAACCATTTATGAGCAGTGACATTGAGGGGTGAAGCAAATACTTTGCTGCCACCTGAGGTGTGGAAGGATCTCAACATATAAGGAAAAGGGCAATTTATTTGGTTTTTATTACTTTGAAAAAGAAAATTAAGTCAAACTAAAATTAAGAAGTTATTGTTTTTCTTTAATATCATAGATGTTTGCAAATAGATCACATGTGGGATATTTTTGTTGATAAGAAAATGTTTTTTTTTACAGGTAATCTTCCTGCATATTTATAAATATAATTTATGATTAGGAATCATGGAACCCATTCAATAGAATGACTCGTATTTAAGAAAAATATGAATATTTAAGAAAGAAAATTAAGCCAGAATTGCATTTCAATTTTTCTACTTTATTGAACACAAAAAGCAAAAGTGTCCGTTTAATTTTTATATCTCTCATTTTGAAAACAGAAATCAAACTACTACCTTTTTCTTCACATTTCTGGTGAGAAATATATTGTAGGCTATTAAAAGAGCAGCGTGCGAAAATGTATTATATGAATAAGCCGGCCAATAGGTAGATGACTGCACGGAAACTAACAGTTGAAGCACCAAATAAAGTAGTGCTGGGTTGGGCTCGGCACAGCTGCTGACTGTGCATTTAGAGCAGATCTATGTATGGATACGCACACCCACTCATCTCGCTCCCTAATTTAAAAATGGTTACTGGTTTTACGTCTTTAAAACTAATACGATTTCTAATTCATGCCTGCATTTAAAGTGCTTTCAGTGAAAATTGGTCCAATATTTAAATGCAGTGTTACAAATGCCTGCACAGCGCCCCCACCTTCTCTGATGACAGCAATAAGTTGAGCAGATGGGTGAGATGCCAGTTTTAGCCTGAGGTTGTCCCATATAAACAAGGCGGACTCTTACAGTTACACGTTTTAAGACTTGAGCATGTTCTCAGCTTTTACCACGTTAGCCCTAAAGATGAACAGAAGACACTTTAAGTCATTTTCTTACACTCTCAGTACCAATTTCTGTTTTTAAATTTAAATGTAAATTAAATGCGGCACACATTATGAGATTAAATCGAGTGGTTGGGAACTTTTCTAGTGTATTAGAATAATTGGAGGTCTTAATAATACAAAATAGAGGGTTGTATCGGCTGCTATAAAAGAAAAATCTAAATTTAAACTTTTTCCCTGCCTTGTTGGTTGTATGTGCGGACTTAGATAAAGAAAGAAATCAAATCTACCGTTGTAGGTTCTGCTTTGTCTGACAGCTGAAGTTTGAACCGCATGATTTTCTTCACCACATCTGAGCTTCTGGCCATCACGACGGTTCACGTGCAACCGCTTGCGCACACCGGGCAGCGCGCGCCCATTGATAACAGTAATATAATGGGCGGGACCGAGAAAATGCAACCCCTTCTCGAGATAATAAATTAGATCAAACAACATTTGTGTGAAAACGGCTCCGTGGTTTAATTATGTTGTGAGAAGAAGTTCTGATTTTCTTCTGTTTTTAAATTTTATTTATTTATTTATTTATTTATTTATTTATTTATTTATGTTTTATTAAACTCTAGATAAATTACTAAATGGGTCACCCGAACAACAGTGGGACTAAAACAATGATGATCTCTTACTATACATTAAATTAACTTAAAAGTTAAATTAATTATAATTCAAAATATATAAACAATGAATTCTTAATTCACAAAATTATGTATTGAGTATGAAGTCGGTCAACACTTTGCAACCATGAAAGCTTCACTTCTTTAGAAAAGTCTTTCCAAAAGATTTAGGTGTTTAGGCTTCTAGGAATCTGTGACTACGCTTGCAGATTTAGAGTATCCTGTCAAATGTGAGGTAAGACGCTGATGTTGGATGAAAATTGTTCTTCCAAGCTGAAGATAAAATTCTATGAAGGACAAGGTCTCCAAATCAAAATTGTTTCCTGAGTCACAGTAAAGGCTATTTTTTTTGTTCAAGGTGGTTATTGTAGAGACAAGAATATTTTATATCCTTTGTGGGTCCTAAAGAACTTCACAGCACCTGCCACAAGGCAGAAGAAGGGAGTGATGGAACAGATGCTTTCACAGATTACAGAATGGTAGTGATTGTTGTCACTCACCCAGTTTTTAACTTTCCTAACTGACTGGTCAGCTTAGTGTTGTGTTTGATGAAGACGGTGCTGTACCATTGCACAAAGCTGGAGAGACAGTCATGCATAATCTAAGACCGTTAATTATTTAATACAGCATCCATCCATACATACTTTTGTTTGTCCAGATTTTTAATCTTGAATGCTTCTCTTGATATTTAGATTACTGTAAAATATGTAACCCCTGCTGTAAACTATGTGTAATTGAAAAAAATATAAATTTTCTCTTACTCCTAAAATGTACTTTGCATAAGAACATTTTAATCCTATGAGGATTCTGTATGTCAAGTCCAGATTGGCCATACTCTCTCTCAGAGCACACCATCTTACCCAGTCTGTTTAAATTACTTCCAAGATAATGTTAAAAAAAATTATAACTAAAGATATTTATTATACATCGATTCTGACATATATCATATATTATTTCCCCATTTAAAAAGGTAAAAAAAATATTATTTTCATAGGTTTTCGATGCAGATACAAATTGAGTCATTCACACTGTTTTGTCATAATAAATGGAGGCTACCATGGGGAACTACTTGTTGAGGAGAATCTCTGGTCCCTGCTTGCTGCCATACAGTTGTTGATTGGCACTCAGATGTGTGGAGGAGGAGTTTACTCCATGTCTTTCTGTGGGAGTGAAAGCTGGTCTCTCTCTCCTTCTCCAGTAACTGGAGGCACAGGTTCCTTCTTCTTTGGCCTCAATTCCATTCTCAGGTAAGTTGAGCTTCACAAAACTTTATTATGATAATGACATTGAAAATGCAGCTGAGAAAATGGAGTGTTTTACTGCTAAATATACTTTATAGAGCTCTGTACAGAAATACTACAAGCATTAAGTCAACTGAGTATGTGATACAGTGAAGATATTTTATTCCCATGTGGAGGGTGTCGACTGCAGACTTATTTAGGATAATCTAAAATGTTTATGATGAGTAAAAGGATACAACAGAGTTTTTTTTAGTTTCAATTTGAATTACCAGAGGACACGAGGCCTGCTGCTCAAGTCCCAAAGACTATAAAAGGAGGGTCATGAGAGAGCCACACAGCAATGCTATTCCTGTACTTGCTACTGATAAACTGCGACAGATGCATGGGGGGCATGTTGAAATACTCCTGCTTTGCAGAATAAACCGGTTGCACTCATGTTAAGCTGTCAAGGAATGGTTTTATGTAGAGCTTTGAAAGGACAGATTAGTGTACACTAAACAGTACAAAAAGTTAACAACCACTACCAACCTGATATTGGTTATGTTGGTGCTTTGCCTCCTGAAATAGCTCCTACAATTTAAAGTATAGACTGTCTGACACTACGAAATAATTGTTTGTATTGCCACTGAGATTGGGTCAATATCTCTTAAGGTTTCTTTAGACTGTTGTTTTAAAACATCACAAGAGGTTTCAGTGCCAGATGTACCATCATTCATAACTTTGGTGTCTTTAAGAGTAAATGTTTTGGCCTTGACAGTTCTGCCACTGAGTAGTGGTCCTTCTATGAGGTTTAGCTGGTCAGAAATGTGTACTTTATGCCTGCAATTGCAATATTGATTAGAGTACCCATAAGTAGGATGTATTTGTTACACCTCATTTGCTGCATCACAGAATGATTTCTGCATTTTTCTTAATCTCTGAAATGATTTTCTGGTAAACTCTGACATGTGTGCACATTTTCAGAAGGATACGGGCTGAAGTCCTCTGCTACAACCATGGCACCCAAAAAGAACAAGACAACCAAGAAGAGTAAAGGAGACATAAATGATATTATGGTGGAAAACAGTCCCATTAACAAGATTAATGGACTAAACGCTCTGATTGAGGGAGGAAATGGCTTCAGCTGCATCTCAACTGAAGTTACAGATTCTGTGTACGCACCAAATCTTCTGGAGGGTTTGAGCAACATGCGACAAGATAGCTTCCTCTGTGACCTTACTGTCACCACCAAATCAACAACATTTGATGTCCACAAGGTTGTCATGGCCTCTTGCAGTGAGTACATTAGAAATATCTTGAAGAAGGATTCGAGCCTTCAGAAGATTGACCTGAATGATCTCTCACCAGTTGGTCTGGCAACTGCAATTACATATGCCTACTCAGGAAAGCTCACCTTATCCCTTTACAGTATTGGCAGCACTATTGCTGCAGCCAGGTTGCTTCAGATCAACACCCTGGTAAAAATGTGTAGTGATTTCCTCATGCAGGAACTCAGTGTAGAGAACTGCATGTATGTGGCCAATATTGCTGATGCCTATGACCTTAAAGAAACCAAGGAGGCAGCTCAAAAGTTCATGCGGGAGAACTTCATTGAGTTTTCTGAAATGGAGCAGTTCCTGAAGCTAACATATGAGCAGATCAGTGAATTTCTCTCTGATGATTCCTTGCAGCTGCCCTCTGAAGTCACAGCCTTCCAGATTGCCATGAAATGGTTGGACTTTGATGAGAAAAGGCTAAAGTACGCAGCAGATCTCCTAACTCTCATCCGCTTTGGAACAATCTCTGCTCAAGACCTTGTGAATCATGTCCAGAGTGTTCCTAGGATGATGCAAGACCCTGAGTGCCACCGGTTACTTGTTGATGCCATGAATTACCATCTCCTCCCGTATCAGCAGAACATCCTCCAGTCACGTAGAACAAAGGTACGCGGTGGCCTCAAGGTGATTCTCACAATTGGAGGGCGTCCTGCTTTGACAGAGAAATCTCTCAGCAAAGATGTGCTCTACAGAGATGAAGATAAAGTTTGGAATAAGTTGACGGAAATGCCAGCAAAGAGTTTTAATCAGTGTGTGGCAGTACTGGATGGCTTCCTGTACATAGCAGGTGGTGAGGACCAGAATGATGCAAGGAACCAGGCAAAACATGCTGTTAGCAACTTCTGCAGGTACCAGCTACTCTGTTTGAGTTTACTTTCTGTCACTTTTCTGTGGTGTCTTATTGCTTTTCATTGTTTAGGTATGACTCCCGCTTTAACGCCTGGATTCACTTGAACAACATGATCCAAAGACGCACCCACTTCAGCCTCAACACCTTCAATGGCCTCCTGTTTGCTATTGGCGGTCGAAATGCTGACGGTGTCCAGGCCTCTATGGAGTGTTATGTACCCTCCTCTAATCAGTGGCAGATGAAAGCTGCCATGGAGGTGCCGCGATGCTGTCATGCCAGCTCTGTTATTGATGGTAAGATCCTAGTATCAGGAGGCTATATCAACAATGCCTACTCCAGGGCTGTGTGCGCCTATGACCCCTCCACCGACACCTGGCAGGACAAAAGCAGTCTGAGCACTCCCAGAGGGTGGCACTGTGCTGCTTCTATTGGAGATCGAGCCTACGTTATTGGCGGCAGCCAGCTTGGAGGGCGAGGAGAGAGAGTTGACGTCCTCGTTGTTGAATCTTACAACCCACACAGCGGCCAGTGGAGTTACTGCGCACCTCTTCACACAGGGGTTAGCACTGCTGGCATTTCCATTTTGAACAACAAGATCTATCTCCTGGGGGGCTGGAATGAGGGTGAGAAGAAGTACAAGAAGTGCATCCAGGTTTACAACCCTGATCTCAATGAATGGACTGAAGATGACGAGTTGCCTGAAGCTACAGTTGGCATTTCATGCTGTGTCGTCACCATACCTACAAGGAAAACACGAGAATCCAGAGCCAGTTCAGTTTCATCTGCGCCAGTCAGTTTATAGAGGTTTAGCACTCAACAATAATATAGTTCAGTCGATCAGATCTCCACTTTGTCTGTTGCATTCTTTTTACTAAATGGACATCATGCTTCTTTATTTTACTAAAGATTAGAAAAATTGCAAGATTTACCACATTTAGAAACAATTTCATTACTGCTACACTTTGCTTTTTTGATGCAAAATAATATTTTAAAATTATACAAAACATAATATCGCATAACTAATTTTTAAAGGGGCCAATTCAACTGGAATATTTTTACTTCAGCCATTACAATTAAACTAAGGCAAATTTCATCTAAAAACATGATGGGTTGAAAGAAACATCAGAACAATGTTGATAAAGGTTATAATGCAATTTGCTATTGTGATTTTATCATACTGTACTTGAATATAATAAGAAGCTGCAGATGGAATGAGTGTGATGACACCTACCAGGAGTAGGTGCTTGTGATCCGTGCTTCAGCGTATTCAATCAATCCACAGCATCTCAGTTGCAGCATACAGTACACCTATGCTGTACGCATTTTGTGTTTTAACCACTGCTGATATAATTCAAACAGGTTCTGTGCTGAAAGTAGGTGACTGGGTTCATGAATGGGTTCCAATGGGAATTATTTATTTTAAAAAATACAAAGAAAAATCCAAGACAGCAACAAAGTTCAGAGCCTGAGCTTGTCCTGAAGGTCATAAATTTCCTGACTGCTCATGTCTTTATGTTTTATGTTTGTTTTTAAATTAAAGTGACAACTTGTTATCTTCTCTGCGAACTGTGTTTTATCACAAAGGAACATTTTGTAAAATTGTTTTTTCAACTATTTTTATTATATTTTGTGGGTGTCCAGGTATCCAAGGTCTTATTGTAGAGCAAAACAAAAGAAAAGTAAAAACGACCAGCCTGTTACGCTGGTCTTCATATTATGAAGATGTTGAAATATTAATATTTTGCTTTTAGTATCTTATTTTAAACCATTACAGTATGATGGGGAAAAAAAGTTAAATACTGCTTCATCGAATTTGTATCGACTGATTCTCTTTTTATTAAAAAGTCCAAAGTTTAAAGCAGAAACATGAGAATTAATTTAGTTATTCTGTTTTTGTTTTTGTAGAGCAGCAGAAACAAATACAAATTACGTTTAGAGGATTTTCTTCTCTTGCTAATGTACACATTTACAAGTTAATGCCTCTGCCTCAGTATTATTGTAAAAGAGAAAAAATGGTTTGCTTTATTTTTTTAAATGTTGTTTTACCCACATTTACAGAATTAACAGGCAATTTACTTCTGATAAATCTGAACTTTTAACAAATCAATGCCCCTTAGATAGCAGCTATTACATTTTTTTTTTTCTGATCTTTGAGAAACTGCAAAATGAAGAGCATAATGGAAAACTACTGTCATTTCTCTAAGCCAACAACAACAGAGTGCTTTAGTCTGATACTTTCTCAGGTTGTGTGTAACACAGAGCCACAATATGGGCTACGCTAAGCCTACTCTAAGCCTTCTATTTTGAATTTTTGAAGTAAATAGTATAGTTCAATTTGCTGCAACATTTAATTTTCCTATGAGATTAACACAGTATGTTTGAATTTGAATTTAAATTTGACTTTGGATTTGATTTTTAATTTGAAATATGTTATTTTGACTCCTAATCCAGCTACTAGAAAGTCATATCATGTAAGAACACAGGAAGAAAAAAGGTAAGAACATAAGGTAAAAGTTGCAAAAAACCCCCCACTTATTTAGTGGTCATTGATGTATCAGTTCTATGTCATTATAGCACATTTTCCCTTCTTAAATATTGCATTAGCCTTGTAACCAGAGCATGACTTGCACATCTACTACTGTTTGTACTCACTCAAAGCTTTCAGCAGAATACAATAACAACAGTTCATGTCATGCCTGTAAATTATACTCTTTATTTGAATGTGTGTAAAAGTTGCCCTTAGTCATGAATGAGCTGCCAAGAGGCACTCCCATTATTGAACACCTTTTACAAACTAGCCAGTGGCAACATGTTGCTGCTTTACATAATCTTTGACTGGAGATGAAATGTGATATGGGCGGCACAGGTGCGGCATGTATGCCAAGGGCCTCAATTTCTCTACCGTGTCCATTGTGTTGTTTTTAAATTTGTCGTGTTGTGCTTGAGATTCTTGAAAAAAATGTTTGGTGTAAATTTTTTGCTTTATTCATTCACCCAGAACTTTAGCGTCTCAATAAGATTATTACTGAGTATAATGAGTATAATGTGAAACATGGTAAGCTCTTAGATTCTCCTGTTTCCTGCGTGGGTGTTTGTATTTAAAAAAAAAAAAAAAAAAAACAGGGTAAGTAGCTCGGACTAATCACAACACTGCAAGCTAACTGCACCCAGATTTGGGAAGGGTGTGACAGAAGACAAAAGAAAAAATGCTCAATACTGACCCATGAAATTGCTGTCAACACACCATTCTATGGAAGTTGCTATGTCATGATTGCACATGTTTTTTTCTTAGAATAATGGTGCATTGAAGCATTTATGAAAAGCTGTTACCTTTGACTTTCTGGTCATTAACATGACTCATTCACTTTTAGGAGGTCAGAATCATATGACTAAGCATCTTATCACTACTGTTCTGCACTCAACAGTAAAACACAAAGAAAAACTAAAACGAACACACATAAAAATATGATTTTTATATAAATATAAGCAAGTTAAAAGACACTAAAGACCTAACTTTGTGTCCTAAGCTTTAAAGATTTTTTTAAAGCTTTTTGAAGTTGTTTTTCATTGTTCTTTGTTCTGTATTTTTACTGGTTGTACATGAACACTGGCTTGATAAAGTCTAATTCTGTTGATAATCTGTAGTACAGAATACAGGTAAAAAGTTCACTCCTTGGACATGAATGAGACATTTATTCTGGGTTTTTCAAAGATGACTTTGAAGTGTTTTTACAATGTGGAAATCATACAACAATTAACTTAATCAAATAGGAAACAACAGCAGTTTGGTCTGTGTTTCATTTACACACATATTGATTTAAAAATAGCTAAAAAGCCTTATTTTTATTTTATTTCTTTTTTTAACTTTTTTTTGAGTGTTCTGAGCTTGATTCATATCGAACATAAAGGGCGTTAAAATAAATAATATCTTGAGTATTACTGTATCAAAAACTGTATCAAATACAGTAATACTCAATAAATTAGAAAGTATGTTCTGTTTTTAAAAGAATGTTAATGGTCTGATGTAACATTCTAATCTTAAATTACTATAAATCATTATTCATTTATTATAGAAAGTCCTAATTAACAAAATAAAGGCTTGAAAACACCCATCTGTACACTGAGTAGCAAGGCTGTACTTTAGCAAGAGTTTACAGGGTAGTAGTAGCCCACTGGATGCTTTGGGATTCCAAATTATTTTTATATTTTTATGTCTTCAAAAATGTTTAAAAAACGTGTTGGTTTTTATGTGGATCACCAAGGGGGAATATTCTGAAAATGGTCATATCATAGTTCAACTTCTGACCTATAAGTTGTTCCTGAATACCTCAAACATAACAACAAACTTTCAACACACATGCTCCCTGCATCCTTTTGGTTTCTTACATATTTCAGTAACTGTTACACCACAACATACATGATAGTTACTAAAACAATTCAGTGCAGTTTTGTTTTTATAAAACTGAAGACATTTCTGTAAAGTATGCCAATGATTCCCAACCCTGTCTTCGAGACACACTGGCCTGCGGGTTTTAGATGTTTCCCTGCTTTAACACACCTGATTCAGATTATTACAATTCAGCAAAAGTTTGTAAATCAGCCATAAGCTGAAATCAGGTATGTCCAATCAGAGAAACATCTAGAAAAAAATGCTGTCCCACATCCTTGAAGGATCAGGGTTGAAAAACACTTACTGTAACTATCCCATGTTTATGAGTGACTACCTATGTAGGACAAAAAGATTGTTTAAGAATTATTATAGTTTCTTTCAAACAACCCTGAAATTGATGTGTACCAAGTTATCAGTCTTGTCATTTGGATGCAAAAGAGAAATATTTGTGGGAAGAGCACTGGTAATGGCTGTAATTTAAGTGCCCTCATCTTTTTGGAACTACTATGACTAGTGGAAACGGCAAAATTATAATTACAAAAATGCCTGCGACAAACTGGCGACCTGTCCAGGGTATAAGCCGTCTCTCACCCGAAATGTTCATTGGACATAGGCAACAGCACCCCTCCCAACCCCACTAGAAACAAGGATGAACAGAAAATGGATGGATGGACAGTAAAATGCAAAAAGGAAAGATCACAATGAAAAACCTTGTCCTCTGTTTTTATGTTACCTCTTTCTTTTTTAAGATAATAAAATAAGTTTTGTCACAGAATGATGTAGTCTGCATCCGTTTGCACAAGAGAAAACCATTGTTATTATAATAAAGATACATTATAATATAATAAACAGTGGTATTAAAAATAAGCATAAAAATAGGCACAATTTAGAGAAAATTATCAACAAATTCAACAACAATCAACAGTAACAGTGTGAAGAGCAGTTCAACTGCCAGTATATTCAGACTATAACATTTAAAAAGTTTTAATTTTACATTTCGTGCACACTGTGCGACTATGGTGACATAGACACTACCAAGGTAGCATAGAAATGTTAAAAGATAAAATAATAATAATATGTATTATTAGGATTGTTGGTAAATACTGCTTATTTCTAAGTGCAAACGTTGTCTGTTACCCTCTGATTGGGTCGACAGGAGGAGCTTAGCTCAGAGGCTGCTGAGTCATGATGACGTAACTTCGCTCCTCCCGAAGGTGTCACGTGTTTAAATCCAGGAGGGCGTTCATATATTTAACACGGCGTAACTCTGCGTGGAGAGGCAGTCTGTTTAGGCAACAGCGAAGTTCAACGGCTCACCTTTTAAAGGAGCTTAGGAGAAACGGCTTCAGTGCGTAGCCGTCAACCAAACCGACATTACGTGACACCGGCGAGCTGGTCCAGTTTGTCCCCAACTAACGACAGTGTTCGGCCAAGCTAACCAGACATTAGCAGGTGATGAGCAGGGGGGGCCTGTCTGTACTTGGATACCTAGTTGAGGTTACCGAACAGGCACGCCGCTTAACCAGCATCAATAGACACTTCCTGTGAGCTACACGCTTCATCCTGTGGGACCCAGACTGTACCACTTGTTTGGACTGAGACTTCATGCTAGATCTCCGCAAGTTGGACCAACTAGCTAGGTAGCTAACGTTTGGCGTGCAGTTCGCAGTTAATAAGCAGCCAGCAGGACACCGGTCGACTATTCATCTGTGCCATGGGGTTACTGTCACAAGGATCTCCCCTGAACTGGGAAGAAACAAGGAAGCATGCCGACCACATCCGAAAGCATGGCATCATCCAGTTCCTCAACATCTACAATAAGGTCAAGGATCGTCAGAGAGATGTGTTGAAGTGGGGTGACGAGGTAAAAACATGACTTTAAACAATGTTCAATACTTTTGATCAGCGAGGCATGGTGCAATATGGCCCCCTTACTGATTCGTCCGCATACTTGAATGTTTCTACCACTATTTATATGCAGTAAAGTTAAACTTTTACAATTGTTTGATTACTTTTTATAAAAACGTATTTTTCCATAATGTTTGCATTTAGGTTATTTGATATGTTTATTTTTATTTTTTTCTTTCATGTCTTTTTATATGATACCAATTTCAAAACAAAGGTTATCTAAAAGTTCTTAAGACATGGAAATCTACCACATGGAGATATGATCAAATAAATATTCAATAATCAATTTTAATAAAACATTTTTTTAATAATAAAAAAAAAGTTTAATTTTTTTTATTTAAAAAAATAAAACATTTATTTATTAAAGATCAGATCAAGTTTTGGGATAAGTGATACACCAGTCAGTAGAACAGAGATCAGAATGAGAGAGTCTTTAAGGACTTGCATCATGTACCAACTGTAGACAATTGCTGACATTATCGTTGACTTTGCAGCTATCATTCATACCGAGCATGGCTATAACGACAGTGGAGAGGAAAACTCTCCTTTAACAGGAAGAAACCTCCAGCAGGACCTGCCTGGGATTTTCTGTTGAATTCAAAACTGCGATCTCATGTCATGTCTTTTTACATATATATATATATATATAAAATTGCACAACCAATGTAAAAAAAAAAGAAAAATATTAACACAAGCCTAATAGGTGCACTTCTGCAATCATACTGAGAGATTCAGTTTCAAAAACATCCAAACAAATTTTATGCTAGTTATAACACAATGCTGTTAAATTCTGTTTATTACACTAATTGATAAAAAGACATCTGTCTTGAAACCCAGCCAATTGTATAAAGTCAATGATTTTGTGGTAAGCAGTCCTCCTGGGCAAGCATGTGACAACAGTGGGGAAGAATGTGTCTGTTTTAACAGGGGGAATCCTCCAGCTGGAACAGCATGAGTAAGAGCATCCAACTGCCTCGACTCATTGGGAGTTGAATAGAGATGCATGGATGAGGCTTTTCTAGGCTGATATAAATTTCTGTTTTAGTTAATGATTTACTTAAGCTTTTAGGTGTTATGGTTTGTTAAGAACCGTAACACCTACAAAACCAAAAAAAACATGTCTTGCAGGGTTGCTGGAGTGGAGCAGTGGTTTAAGAGTACTTTCCGTTAAAGGACAACTAATAACACAACATTAATGGTAGCAGTAGCTCTGTTAGTGGATACAGAAGGTAGAGAAACACAGCCACATGAAAACACAGGACATATATATTTCCACAGTGTAAGAACAATATTCTACAAACATTCTTGGAATAATGCTGCATTTATGGCCCTGATCTGCTGCAAGTTCAAACAGCCTTCCCCATGACCTGAACACAAACATTTGCAAGTCCAGCTTTTATGAGCAATGTTTCCCTTCAGCATTTCACTGTGTGTTTCAGAGTAACTGTTAATTCTCAGGCAATACCTCTTGTAAGAAAGAAAAGCCCCTCTTTGCTGAGTAATTGATGACACAATTCCTCCTATACAAAATATTGAAGATTTATGTGCTTGACTCTTCAGCGGCCTGTTTGCATTTCCAATTCTTTTAAGTTGTACCTCTTTTTTTCAGCCTTTACTGAGAAACAAAACTTCACTGTGCTTCAACTTAAACACTGAGTCTTTAATTTGAATCGACATGGAATGCTGTTGTTATAGATTAATCCCCCTTTCAGACAGGGGATTACAGCCCAGCAGAGTCAAAGTCAAGGAAACCTTCCTGATGAATTGGAATTGATGTGATGGCTTCCCAGTCTGCTCAACGTAAAGCCAGTCCTAGGATTAGGAGTCGGGCTGTGTTTGTGTGTAAATTTTCAGTGTCTTTATTTTTGTGTGTTTAGGTCGAGTACATGCTGGTAGAGCTGGACGACAATGATGAGAAGGTTCGACTGGTGCTGAATGGTGGAGATGTTTTGGAAACTCTCCAAGAACAGGGAGAAAATACAAACCCAAAGTGAGTCATCTGTACAGAGATCTTGATGCACACTCTTCCTTTTTAGTTAGCTTCACTCACAACACTGTCATGAAAGGATTCCTGAGACATTTGTTGTACATGTGGATTCCTGAGACATTTGTTGTACATGTGAAAGCAAGTAAACACCAGTGTAAGGAGAAATTCAGGGTTTTGTTTACACCATGTTCCAAATTATTATGCAAATTGGATTTAAGTGTCATAAAGATCAAATTTTTTGTTGCGCTATTAAATTTACAGATGGTATTGTGTGTCAGGGCTCTTTGGATCACTATAATTAATTTCAGAGTGCTGGGTTGATTAGTTTATCTGGTGAGCTCAATTAAAGGATATCTACTTAAGAAGGATATTCCACATTATTAAGCAGGCCACAGATTTGGGCAATTTTTGGCACTATGGGAAAGAGATAGGATCTCTCTGCTGACGAAAATCATCAGATAGTGTAGTGACATATGACATTAGATATTTAACCAACACTGAAGTGTTATTGTACTGAGAAGAGATTTGTGGCTGATTCCAATTAAAGATGGGTTTGTACAGATAAAGGCATAATGAGGAAGGTTTTTGTTAGACAAGTTCATGGGATTAAGAGAGCAGCTGTTAAAATGCCCTTACAAAGCAGCAAACAGTTATTTGAAGCTGTTGGTGCCTCTGGAACCTCAAGATGGAGGATCCTCCAGAGGCTTGAGGTGCGTAAACCTACTCTTCGGCCACCCCTAACCGGTGCTCACAAGCAGAAACGGTCGCAGTGGGCCCAGCTGTACATGAAGATTAATTTTCAAACAGACTTCTTCATTGATGACTGCTGTGCAACCCTGGATGGTCCAGATGGACGCAGTAGTGGATTGGTGGTGGATGGCCACCACATCCCAACACGGCTGTGACGTTAGCAAGGAGGTGGTGGAGTCATTTTTTGGGCCAAAATCATGGGGAGAGAGCTGGTTGGAGTCCCCGAAGGTGTGAAAATGACCTCAGCAAAGTATATGGACTTTCTGACTGATCACTTTCTTTCATGGTTCAAAAAGAAGAGCTGTACCTCCATAGCAAAATCATCTTCATCCATGACAATGAATGCTGCAAGGAATACCACTGCGTCATTGGCTGCTATGGGCATAAAAGTGAAGAAACTCATGGTGTGGTCACCGTCCTCCTCTGACCTCAACCCTATTGAGAACCTTTGGAGTATCCTCAAGCAGAAGATCTCAGGGTGGAATGCAGTTCATATCAAAACAGCAGCTCTGGGAAGGTATTCTGACATCCTGCAAAGAAATTCAAGCTGAAACTATTAACAAACTCACAAGTTCAAAGGATGCAAGAATTGTGCAGGTGATATCAAAGAAGGGGTCCCATGTTAACATGTAACTCGGTCTGTTAAGATGTTTTTGATTGAAATAGCTTTTGATTTTAGTACATATGACCACTTAATGCCGCGCATTCAAAGAATGACCGTTTGCAGTTCTATATAATCCATAAAATGTTTAGAAAATCTGCTGTGCCTAATAATTTGGAACAGTGCATTTTGAGTTTTTTATTTTTGAAAAAATATTATTATGAGGAGCTTTGTTCAGTAAAATTTTATTTATACTGTAATAGTTCCATCCATCCATCCATCCATCCATCGTCTTCCGCTTATCCGGGGTCGGGTCGCGGGGGTAGCAGCTTCAGAAGGGAGGCCCAGACTTCCCTCTCCCCAGCCACTTCTTCCTGCTCCTCCGGGGGAATCCCAAGGCGTTCCCAGGCCAGCCGGGAGACATAGTCCCTCCAGCGTGTCCTGGGTCTTCCC
>CAEFZY010030550.1:0-30919 GCA_903066815.1 Brachyrhaphis roseni
TATATAAAATTGCTGCCAATGAAACATTTGGAGAACATGGTTTTCTATTACAGCATTGAAAATGTTTAGGAAAAACAAATGTTTTTCTACATTTAAATGTGATATACATTTAAATGTATTATTACAAATTGTTTTTCATAGCCGAAAAACAATTTGAAACCCAAACCTATACCAGACCAGGAGTGACAGGGTTCACTAAACTGGTATCAGGTTCTGAGTTTATTGGTACCATGCCAGGCATCAATAAATCAATAAAAATATGTCTCAGGGTGCATTCACACTCTGTTTGTTTGCCTAGAAAATACAGTTAATTTGTGATGGTGTGAACATGCAGTCAAACTCAAAAAAGCAAACTCTTGTCCGCCTAGAAACCTCAGTGGTTAAAGTGAACGCTGGTGCGGTTTGAATACATATAGGAATGCCAAGAGGACCAGAGACTGCTTTAAAAGCAGCAAGTGGACTACAGCTCATGGCATTCTAGGTAAATAAAACCAAAGCAAATGTGTGAGTCCAGCCCTGGCAGTGGAAATGAGAAAAAAAGAGAAATCCTACAACTGCTAAAATCTGATACCATTTTATTTTTGTTTGCATTTCATGAATAAGGAAGTTGTGCTCAGTATCGTCTTCAGATCTCAGTTTTCGTGTAATTTCCTTCAGTTGTTCTTGGTGCAGCGCCACCACAGGCGAGGATGGGAACAAGTTTTTTAAAAGGGTTTTGTTTGTTTGACACAGTGCAGTGTGGAAGAGAACCGCACCAGCTGAAAATGTAACAAATGTAGCAACTTTAGTCCCCAATCAAACCGAGTCTACCGGACTATCAGGTGTGAAAGCACCCTTATTTTCTTCGATAACTCATAATTTGCAACTCATCATGATCGTTTCACCCTGGAATGATTGGATTTGATTTTGCCCAATCGTTTACTTTTGGCCGTGATGTATGAAATGTGCCAGCTCAATCGTGAACTCTGTGAAGCTTATTGGGTACCACCTCCACTGCTCTTCACAGAGCAGTGGAGGTGGGGAGAAACTTTGCCAATAATAAAATGTCTTATTCCTTCCTTTTCCTCCAACTTTAATTGTAATATTCGGAAATGTGACCAACACAGATTTAATGATGTAGTTTACTTCTTCCCCTGCCATTGCTAAAACTACAGGTAGACCACAATTCTAAAACAGCTCAGAAAATCAACGTTTCGTTCACAATTTCTCCTTTTGTTTGATGATTGACTGATCTAGCTCAATGGGACAAATCCCAGACTGAGCACCAAAAGGACAGGAGAATCGAGTGGAATTGCGTAAGAAAGGCTACCGGAATATGAACTCAAACTGCTGATCAAACATTCGAACCTCTGATGTCCTTGACGTCTGCTGCTGGGATCTTGAACAAAGATAGTCTGATTGCAATCATGGGCTAATTGTGTCACGGTCAGCTGCAAGCCTGTTTGTGCTGCTGAAGATGAGTAAAATCTTTAGATGATGGATAAGGAATTTATTTTCCTATTAAAGTTTTCATCCTATTAAGATTTTATTGTACCATTCTTATGACTTTAGAAGTTAGTATAATGTCTAACTTCCAAGCTTTATTAGGTTTATTTGATAGGGACAGACACACATTGGAATAGACAAACTGAACAGGCAGCAGCAGTTTGTGTCCTAGTGCTTATAGGGTGAGCTAATTTGCACCACTTGTCCCTAAATGCGCTTTTTAAACAGTATATCTAAGAACTATTAGAAAGTGAATGACAATGACATATATGATGATCAGAATGTGTCGTTGTGTTGTAGCCGGTCAACAATGAGAGCAGTTTGGTGATGAGCAGACAGAGAGAATGAGGTTTAAAATTAATTATTTTTTTTTTGTTGTTTTTTTTCTCTTATGGATGTGTCATAGGAAAATGATTCTGATTACATGAAATTTTACTGCTGATAAACCTGCAAGTCAGGCTGTTGGTAGTCACATTGCTGTCTCACCTGATGTTTGATACAAGGATTGATAGGGCAGAACACAGCAATTGCTCTTACTTAACCCTACCTGTGTAAACCTCATATACCTTATCTTTTGACAGTGACATGGAAAGTGATAAGGTAATTGGAAATTGGGCTATTTGCTTCTAATTGCAGTTGTTTGTGAGGTTGTAAAGAACTCTCTGATTCCAATAAAAAGATAATAATCCAGCTTTGATAAGAAAGCAGATTGTGTACAAAGATGAAAGCTGAGAAGATGGAGTCAGTGTTTATTCAAACCTTCTTCTTCTACAATGACCTGGAGTAATGAATGAAACACTCCATTACAAATGTGCTCATGTCAAAATACACAATTTTGCAATTGCTGTGTTTCCATTAAATAAGAAATTAAATTAAAAGTGCATGTGAATAATCTTGATTTTGCGATAAGTCATTAAAACAGCATGTTTCTCATGTAAACAGTTACATGAGTTATATCCATAATTCAGCCATAGTGTCATCGGATTCAGCCATCCGATGACTTCTTATCAGCCATCGGAGGAGACAGTGGGGTCTTATTCAGCCATTGGTGCTACAAGCCACTTCTACTTGGGAATGCCTATGTATGTTGCGTTTTGGGGAAATTGTAGTTGGAAATTTTACAGAAGAGCTATGGATTAAACATGTTGGAATGACACAACTTTTATGAACTGTGCGATGCTATGAGAGCTCTGTTGGAGGCAGCTGCACAATGTCTGAAAAAAGCAAAAACAAACCATCATTCTCCTACTTTCTCCTACTACTCCTTCGTTGTTTTCGCCAGTAGTAATATTGGGCTGTTTATCATGTGACTCGCATGAAGCAAAAAATGTCTCCAATGTAGTTTTGCGAAATACATCTATTTTGATGTGGCTGAGAAACCATCTCATCTTACCACAGAAACCTTTTATCGAAAGACTTTTCCAAAACTGCCGTGTTTCCCTTAAGTGAACCTATTTTCATGATTTCAATTTGCTTACTTTTATGGTTAGTGGAAAGGCAGATAGTGATTTTGATAGCAAAAGCAATCGTGAAACTGATGATTTACAGAATAAACAGTTTTATGAAGATCAAGGAACGCACCAGAGATTTTAGGTGAGGTTAGGTTCTAAAGTAATATCCAATATTTTCAACATCTCAGAGCTCTGTTCAATCCACTTGGAAAGAGCATGGAACAATTATAAACCCACAAAGACATGGCAGATGGGAATAATTGGGTCATATTTATTTTCCCCATATCTTGGAGAAAATAAATATTTTCATATCTCTCATATTTATTTTCCCCACATCTTGACTTAGAGTTGTTGAATTATGTCGTTCACAGCGGGAGATCATCTGCTGGACAAGCATTCACAGAGGAAGAAGTGTAGGGGAGCTTTTGTTGGATGTACCCTTGAGCTAGGGCATGGTATGTAAAGTAAACTGTTGTGTTGGACAATGTTGGCTTTCTCACTTGTTTTGGTGTTGTGTATTCATATTATTGATAGTTGCTTGTGCAAAGATCAGCAAGATTTTTCCGATATTTTCCTCGTAATTTATTAAATTCCTAGAAGATTCAACATTGGCTTCATTTACATGAGAGAAATGGACACTGGAAGTCTCTCTAAGGATTTAGGTTATGTGAAATTATTCCACTCAGATGGTAGTAGACAGTAGCGGCTTTTTTAACCCATCTGGAGGCAGGTCCGCATATAAAAAGAATATAAATCAGATTTTCTCTGTCATCTTAAACAAACACAGTTGTACTACAATGGAAAGTACTCACCTTTAATAATAGATTACGGAAAGTTTCAGTAAGTTGTATAATCAGTGTCAAAGTGCAGGAAAGCTTTTATAGCAGGACATCCATGTGTACGTTGTCAGGTGTGCTGCTGCTTGTCACTGGCCCCCAGTTGCCTTCCTATTGTTTACCCCTAATCATCCTCCCCTCACTCCCACATCTGCCCTGATTTATATTGCTTTTTTATCAGAGCCACATGTCTGACGACTGAGCCCTGTATTTTGCTGATGTCAGTTCTCTGGTTCTGAGCCTAAAGTCTGGACTGAGGTGTGTCACAGTTTGTTCTGCCAGAAAAATGTCCAGGTCATAACTGTGTCTGTCTTATTTTACATATTTGTCTTCCAAGTGTCACAAGCCATAACAATCTTGTCTCTTGGGGGGTTTGGAAGGAGTACCAGTGCAACTTCCATCAGTTCCAACATAAAGTACACCTTCCAACAGTCCCATTTTCTGTCATGAGTCAGCAGAATGTTTTTAGTGCATTTTTTAGCAAATGGTAGACAAGCCTGTGTGTTCTTTTCATTCAGTAGAGGTTGGGACCTTGGAGTTTGCTCAGAGGCCATTTTTTGATGACCACAAACCTCCACTGAGTCAAGTGAGACCTGCAGTGCTTCAGATGTTGTTCTCACTTCTTTTGTGACCTTCTGGATGAGCTGTCACTGCTCTCTTGGAGTAATTTTAACAAGATGGCTGCTCCATTGGTGATAATTGATCTAACTGGAGATTAAAAACCTTAGAAATGGTTTTCTAACTTTTCAAGACTAATGGACAATGACTTAGTGATATGCTACTTATTGTCAAGTCAAGAAAAGCTTATAATATGGGCTTTACGTAGCTGTGGTTCCATTACAAATGTACCCCAAACTTTGTCAATATTCTGCTAATGCCGAAAAAACACAATTTCGCAATTGTGGTGTTTCAATTAAATAACAAATTAAATTAAAGTCACGTGAGAAAGTTTGCTCATGTGATGTCATATAAAAAACATGCCTCGCTAGCACCACCAACTACTTACTGTTGTCTTCTTCTTTGTGGGTTGCATCAGTGGCGACATCCTGTTGTTGATCATATGACTCGTGTGATGCACAAAATGTGTTTCCATTGCAGTTTTCCAAAACAAACCAATTTCGGTATGGCCAAATAGCTACCAGCAATTGTATGGTCAATGGAAATGCTGCTAGTGGCATCAGGCGGTGGAACTAACACTATCCTGCTACATAATCCGTCGAAGGGTGTAATGGTGGCTCAAAGATTGACTAAGAGGCTCAACATCAACTGGATCAATAAACAACTTATTGGTCACAAGTCTGAAGCTTCACCTTTATTTGCAAAAAAACAAAAGAATTGACCAGGAAGAAAATTTTTTCAACTGAAGGCAAGATATTAAAAAGTGCATCTCCAATCTCTCTTCCCCTCAACCCACACGGAAGAAACCGGAGACATTGCTCAGTCCGTGAGTTAGTGTTACACTAGCCTGAATAAATATAGCACATTACTTCCAGTTTCCTTCAAAATAAAGATGAGTTGTTTTTTTCCAAGATGAAACCCATGGTACTTATAAAAAGAAATAATGATTAGAAATTAATACAACTTTTCAGGTAGGTTATACAGACAAGCCACATCCCCCCACAACTTTGGCAGCTTGCTACATCACTGAAGCTAAGCCATGTGAAGCCTGAGCTGTTGCTTTTTGACTTTTCTTTTCTGCATATTGGAGGAGCCCTGTGAATATTTACAACTGTCATCAAGTGTTTTCCACTGGTGAATAGTCTTTCTCTACTCTAAATAATGATCTCCAGATATCTGCTAATGGTTTCCCAGTTTGATAGACAGCAATAGTTGCTTCGCTAACATCTTTCCCCCTTCACAGCATGTTCACACTCACACTAGAGTGCTTGAAAACTGCTTTCCGTGTAATATGGTTTTACGTTTCCCATCCCGGTTTGGTGATAAGTATTTCCTCCTTTTCTTTACCATGTATAATGCTTGCTTGGAAATTAGCATTGTTCAGCTTTCTGTTTATTGCATAATTACGGATAACTAAAAATCCACATGGGTTTTATTACTCCTGTGTGACTTCTGTTTTATGTGTGTACAGCTCACAGGTGTCCCTCTGAATGTGTCCATACGCCTACAGCTTAACCTCTACATGAAGAGAGTATCAGGAATTACGTAAGACTTACTAATTATCACATTGTCCATTTTGTCACCTATTGTTTATTTTACTACCTTATCATTTTAAACATTCTTTGTAGTGGTGTTTGAAGTTTTATGTTCTTGACCTTGTAGAGAAACTGGAAAGATTTCTGAGGTGGTGATGCCCATGCTGTGGTTTGAGGAGGTAAGCTACTGATGTTGTGCATCTTGAGAGACTGATGCCTACAGATCCAGTCAATCAATTAGAATGTTATAAAAAGCACATTTATTTTAGGAACTTCTTCACATTTTATAGATTATTTTCATATAGATGGATGTTTGAAAGTAGATGGGGCGACATAGGGTTAGGGTTATCATGACATTCTGTGGTACTATTGGAATAACAATAAAAATTATATTATGACAAAAAGGGTATTTATTACTTCTTTTTCAGGTAACTGTATGTCAGTGAATGCATGGCACATCATTCAAAGTCCCACAGACACAAATATTGTTATTGAGAAACATTCCCATTTCAAATATGTTTCTTCAGGATGCCAAAAACAGTCTGACTTATATCACTAAATTGCACACAGTAACTGCATTTATTCATATTTTTGAATTTAGTAATATTTATCGATGCTCTTGTGGAAAGCAAAAGTACAGAAAATTGTAGAACTAACATTTCCAATTATACTGCCAGTTTTGTTTTGTTTTTTGTTTTTCTTTATAGTCAGCAACTGAAATTTATCACGACAACAATAAATCAAAAAATATAATCCCGGGAGAGCCAGCTGCACAAAAAACCAAAAACAAATCAGCTCCCCCTACTACTTTCTGTTGTTTTCTTTGTCGTTTTCACCAGTATTAACATCCATCTGTGATCCATAATACATTTTTTCATTACAGTTTTGCGAAACACATCTATTTTGATATGGCTGAAAAGCCATCTCCTCCCAGTGCAAAAGTATTTTATTGAAAAATTTGAGTTTTTTCAAAATTGGTGTGTTTCCATTAAGCAAATTCATTTTCCTATTTTTAATTTGCACAATTCTATGGCTAACAGAAACAGAGCGAAGCATTGACTTTTCAGAATTTGTTAAATTTATTTTTTTGGTTATTTTTGGCTGGTGAATGGAAGTTGCAGGATACAGGGAGTTTATTTCATTAGTGTATTTTTTTTCTTAAATATGCGTAAAATGGGACGATAGATTTAGCTAAATATGGGACAAAACCAGAAATGCTGCAAAAAATCAACCAGAAATATTTCTTTCTGAGCCAAATCAAGAGTAAAACCGTTTTTTCTTCCCTTTCGCCCCTTTGCCTCTGCAGAACGGATACATTGATGGACCGATCCTCACTACATTCCACACTAACCTGGTTATTCTCCCTGCTGTCATGGAGTACATGCAGTACGTCTTCATAGCCGTCGGCCTGCTCACCACCATAGTGGCCGTCCTAGTGTATTACAAAGTCAAGGTAAGAATCCCTAACAGCCGGCTGCTGCCACTGACACTGCCTGTGGCTTGCTGCATGTTTTCCAACTAGTGGATGGAGGAAAGGAGCAGGAGAGACTACACTGAGGATCAATGACATAATTAGGCTTTTCATAAATGCACAATATGCTGAGGATGGACAGTATAAGTCTTCAGCAACTTTGCGTATCTGTCAATTTTAGCCAGATGCAGAACAGACAGATGTATAGCAATTATTTTCCACAAAGGAAAATATTTCCATCACAACTGTTAGTGAAGACGTGCAGTCCTTCCTACTCCTTCCAGGATCATGCTTTTGTTTGTCTACAAGTTAAACTATGAACCCTTCTTTGATTAACCTGGCAAGGAGAGTAAAAAGTCCAAATCTCTCCAGCTGTTGAAATCCTCCCTCCCCAGCTGCTGCTGATTATTCTTCCTGCCTGTTTATCTCATCATCGTTAACTCGTAAATGAGAGCCTATCAGTTATGGCTAAATTAGTAGGTGACATTACGCAGTAGTGTTAATCAGAAAGGCCAAAGTCATCCATGTTTTACACACAGTTGCTCTCTGATTGGACTGCTGATAGCTGAACAGGAAACACACGAGAGCGGATTTGGTTCTTCTGCTTTGTTATTGTTTCTTTATTGAACATGTTCTTAGTTGTTTTAGTAATTTATAGCGCAGACTAATGTCGTCATCACTAACGAATTGCTGAACGATCAAAAACAAACAGATAAAACGAGCTAATACAGTCCATCAGTAAAGTGTCAGTCTTATCTCTGTCATTCCTTTGTGTTATGAAATGAGTCGTGTAGTGTTGTAAAATAACATGAAAAAGCTTTGAAGGTTAATAAAGTAAAAGTTCCAATTTAGTTGGTGTAATGTCAACAAATTACACCTACATAATATTTTTGTGGTGTGAATTGTATCTGTGGCAGACAGCCAGCAGCATGGAAAATAAAACTAAATCTAATATTTTACTGAAATCTTATACTGAACTGCAAAAGATTTGAATATATTTGACAAAGGTTCTTCATTGCTTCCAGAAGTCTAGTAATAGAGCAGCGACTTCTCCATTCTTTGAGAATTCTTGGGTTTGTACAACCGCCTCATACAAATCATTAAAAGCTTTCCATCTTAAAATCTTTGACTTTAATAATCAAATTGATATGAAACATATTTTTTTAAATTCTCTTTCCAAATCATTGCACACGTTTTTGATTGTCAATTAATCCGGGGCTTTAAATGGAAAAAAAGGTCTAATGGCAGCTTTTCGATAACTTGGAAGTCCCCATAATTAGGCTTGGTTTATTATAAATGGATATTTGTTTCACTGTGAAGCAATAAACTTTCAGACGCTCTCTTATACAAAGTATGAACAGTAATTCAAATAAGAACTGGGCACTGAACCTCCCCTCCAGTAGAAATGGACAGTTATCAGGTTCAACAAGGTGAGGATTCCACCAAGTGGTCCCAAAAGAAAACCGCCATGCATTATTTAGTCATGGCTTTAATGCATCCAGAGATTTCCTTTGACACAGAAGGCAAAAAATTATTTCCTTTTTCCATATCCCAAGCAGTCCCATGGTATAACTAGGAATAATTGTAAAGAAAATCTTTGTGAGTGATGTGGAGTTTGTTTGTTTTAGATGACACCAGGAGAAATCACAGGATGTACTCTATAACAGGAAGAACCTAAAATAAGAATAAGAACGTAAAGTAGGGAAGTCGCCTCAGGAAGGTGCTGCAGCACCGAGGGGATCCAGGGTTCCTCTGAAAAATCTTATAAATGATCCTCCAATAGAATTTGTGCATCATATCTTCTATAACTATTTTAAATCGCTGCAACAATTTTAGAGAAATGTGTCCTCTTTGTTATGTAGCAAAATGAATCAGTTGATTTCTTAACATACAGAGTTGCATCATAATTCATATATAGACTGTTCTAAACGACCTGGAAGTCCTTCTGACTTCCGACTAATCATGCCTGAGAAATAACCAATTGCCTGCCCTCGTAATTCACTGCATGACACACTCAACTGCCCACAGAAAATAATCCGTGCATGGACAATCCCTGAAATCTATCTGAATTACAACACTATTTTTTTTCTTTTATATTTTCTAAATGGCCCATTTTTAAGGCAATTTGGTCATCTTTTAGGCAACCAGTAGTGAGCAGGGTAAAGGCTCACATGGCTTTGAAACACAGGACAAAAGTATGAGGTATTCAGGTAGGTTCACACTCAAAGGCATACACGTAGCAAACATTGGGAGTGATTACTAATGTCCAAAACCTGCAGAGGAAATAAACACCATGTCTGCTTTTGATTTTCACAAAAACCCAATTGCGTTTTGTGTCACTGTTGCTGTGTGTTTTCTTGCATGATGCTCTTCTGCAGGGGGTAACACTGGACCTGACCTAATCATTCGCAAGCAAACTAGATTTGTTTTTAGCGCTTAGCTAAAATCAAACAAGGTTAGGAATAGCATTCCTATTCCTGTTGTAGACAGAAACAATTTAGTAGTTAATTTCTGTTTGAAATAAATGGAAAGTTGATGCTACTTCTCAGAGTTTCATTGAATTCTGCTTTTAAAGGTGGTCAAAGGTTCCAGAAGGTTGTGTGATGGCTGTGGAGGAAAAAAAATGAAATATATAAAAACAGTCATGTCATAACTTGTAACTAGTGGGTCAACATGATTAACCAGGCTCATCAAGCCAGTTATTTTTACTTAACTGTATCAATCAAGATGTCTCCCAAGATATACTTTGTGACTGTGCTTTGTGACCGGTTGAGTTTGGAGAGTATGCATTCACATAACTCCAACTGTTGTGGGATTTCCAGGGAAATAGGATGGAGCTGATGCAAGATAATGACTTTAATTTATACCCTTGGATTTGTATATGTTAACCAAATTTGAATACAGGATAACTCCAGTGGGAAAGCAACACCTACAAAGCTTGCAAAGAGAATACTGATCATCTGACTACAGCAGACCCCCATTAGAATCCATGAATACTGGAAATCCCCTCTAAAAACAATTATAAAAACGATTAAAACTGCCTATTTCAATAGTTCAGACACCAAATATACCTTTATATGCTTTAAAAGCAAAATAGAAACGATCTTGCCACGACCACAGAGTCCACAGTCTTCCTTTTCTCCGTTCTCAGCAGTCACAGCCAATCAGAGCCAAGGAACATAAACATCGCTCCTGGATCGTCTGCAGTAGTAGAAGTGTGGTCTAAATTAGCAGTACAGCTGCCACATTGTTAAAAATTTCCTTGCATTTCAGTGGTGTACAAAGAGCAGATAGGAATCCTGTATCATTGTTTTACACATCTGATGCTTCAGTTTGATCCCCTGTTGAATCTTGTTGTGTCGCGTCTGTGGAAATTAAGCAACTCCTGCTCAAATATTACAACAGAGAATGATGATATTGAGTCTCACTCTGCTCTGATGAAGATTCATCCCAACCATACGCCAAATGATTTAAATGCCCCCAAATGCTATCAGCCTGCTATAGGTTGATACTAGTCCAACCTATTTAATGGTTAATTGGTCTAATAATTATTCTACCACTGGGGTTAAACTTTCATCCCAAGGATGGTTAAAGGGGCAGTGTTGTTTAAAATTTACTTTTTTGAATTTTAGATGTAAAATCTTATAATGTTATTCCCTCATCAAAAACACAACTGAAGTGTTACCTGGATTCTTTCATGCATATTTGAGAAATCTTTCAATTTCCCATGGCAACCATTTATTTCAGAAAGAGCAAGATTTTTTATCAGAGACAGAGACCCAATTTCAAGTCAAATTTCTTTTAAGTCATATTTGATATATAAGGTATTTTTATAACAACTGAAGGTAACATGTAGTTACTTGATTGTGCTATAAAATGGCACTATGTGCTTAGAAAACACACAATACTGCCCCTTTAAAAGCTCTGTTAGGGTTTCTGCCATCTAAATGTATCATTTTTCAGGAAATCCCTTGCTTATTGTCCAGCTGCTTTCAGAACAGGTTAGAATTACAATAGCAAGGCTCATAAATAAAAGACTGAAAACATTTAGAGTTTGCAAAGAGTCAAAATTTTAAGATGCAGAAACCATAAAAAAAAAAAAAAAAAAATCAAAGCTTTAAAATGGGTTCAAAGTATTTCTACACAGAACCTCAGAGGAGTGCTTGCAGGTCTTAGCGTTTAATTTATCATGTGTGTGAATGGTGAATAATTTATCTTTGTGTTCATCTCACAGCGAGAGACATGTGAAGGAGACACCTTACCGAGGGAAAACACGAGCACTTCAAGTCATGAACGAACCCCTCTGCTTCAAGACAAGCAACACTGACATACCCCCACTCCCCCCCAAAAAATAAAAAATTGTACTGATAGCTGCTCAGAATATGGAACAAGATACACAACACCATATTACACTGGAAGGTTTACAAAACACTCAGCCAAAAATAGTCGCTGACTTTTTAATGTTTGTTAAAACAGTCAACCACTTACATGTGTAACCGTTTTAAATATGCAGATTTTTTTTCCACTGTGGGAATAGTGGGAATAGCTTAGCTAAAATCAGCTAAGCTATTTTATACGTCTTATCATTTCATCAATGACAGCAGTGGATAGAAACTGCAGTGATTTTAGTTGAGTTTTAGAAAAATGCTTTAACTTTGACTACAAAGGAGCCAATAAATTTTTTTTTATCCAGATGTTTTGTATTTTAACCACAAATGTGCCTTCATCATGGGAATTTATTGAGTCCAGTTGATCTCCTGTGTTGTTGCTTTCTGTTTACACTGAGGAATCTGGAGATTAAACTGAGCTTGTTTTTAATCCTTACCACAGTTTTGCACATACGGCTGTGACAATCGTCAAGCAGAGGAGACGCACTCCTTATTATGTACTACTGTCTTCTGTTAGAGTTTAAATGTATATGTTCAGGATGATGCAGATAACACTGTTTGATGTCCAGCACATGTTTATTGGGTAAAAAAAGAGAGAATGAAATAAGAGTAACATGCATATAGAAATATACTGATGTTTGACATCAGTTTAGACTGAAGTTCTCAGAGATCTTCAGTCTATCTTCTCATTTTCAGTAGATGTTAACGTGTACTGTCTTTTTTCATTTTTCAAATGTTAATAAAATTATCTGAATAAAGATTTTGGAGAATTTGTTCTGTGAATTAGAAGAGATGCATTTCTTTAAGGCCAAAAAGTGGCATAAATAAGTTACTTTAATGTCTAGCAATCAAATTAATGTCATGTCCAGTCAATGAAACTAATTCCTCTGAAGATGAGTGTACGGAACGTCTGCCAGGGACAGACAGCGACCTGTTGGTCATGTGACCTGTGTGATGTGGAAAATGTGTCTCCACAGTTTAATAAATCAATTTCGATATGGCCAAAAAAAACCCACCTCATTTTAGCACCGAAACTTTTAATTGGAAAACAAAAGATTTATTTATTTTTTTTTTTTTATGTGTGTCGATGGTCATGAAAACGCAGCTTGACGGGTTATGGCGCCATCTGCTGGTTCTGGTCCACTGAGTTTTCTGAAGTCGTGTACCAGGACATTCAGTAGCACTTCCTGTTTTCTTCAGCTGAGGCAAAAACTGATCAAAAACGATCAGAATCAGACATTTGAAATGTATCAGCGGCATGATACATCTTTTCACTTTTTGAACTGAATTACTACCATAAATTTATAGTTCATTCACACTACTTACACAGAGACACAGCTTACTAACATACATTACCATATGTAAAAATAATAGACAATCATAAAACAAAAATATACACTGATTTATTTTTCTAGCTCAACTTAAATCAGGAATGAAGTCAGTTTGCTGTGAATGCTAAAGGAGAATTTTGACGCGTATAACGCAGATGAGTGTGCAGCCCTGATATTTGGTGCTACTGCACAGATGGCCTTGTTGCTGCTTTGTAAATCCAGCCTCGGTGAAGTCCTCACTCTGGATTATTTTTCCTGGCAGCTCATTTTGCTTTCCTCCTCTAGCTCTGTAGTGGATGAGAGATGTCTCACTCTGAGCAACACGAGCCTGGACTCAATCGCTGTGTTTTATCAAAAAAATCCCAACTGGAAAAACAAGAGGAAGCTGTCACACCCAGCAATCTCTTAACTAAATGTTTCTGATCTGTAGCTTACTGTCTAAGCGTGGACAGCAGGAAAGGTAAAGGAAGCTGCATTAAAAGGTAAACAGGATCGCTGAGGCTGCAGGTCACAGATTTGTGTCCATGCAGAGCGATTAGAAGTCTAGATTTATTAAGATTTCTGTTTGCTCAACGCTCATCGAGCCAACAGTAATTATTATTCGGTCATTCACAAAAATCAGTGATGGATTATGTCGTTTTATGCAGATTACAGTCAGTTTGTCCAAACCTACAACTAGACATGTTCACGACAGAAACACACACACACACACACCCCCACTTGCTTTTAGAGTCCTGTAATATCATTTCCAGTCTGTCCATTCCAAATGCCTTTTTTAATATTATATTCCTTTTTATAAAGAGAGAAACGAGAAAAGCTGAGAGAAATGAATGACTCAGTGCGTATCTTTTCCATTTAGGACAAAAAAAAAGTTTCGTTTCCATATCTTATTAAAAGCCTTGTTTCTAAGTGTGTGATGAAGGAAGATGTTTCTTTATTTCAGTTGATTTGTTCCATAATAATACTAAGAATTTTAAAAAATGAGTAAAAATATTTCTTAAAACTTTTATTCCAGAAAATTTGACCTCAACCAACATTAATGGACCGGCAGCTGCAGAAAATTTCTTTCCATCAAAGGAAAACTAAAGCTCAGCTTTGCCTGTAACAATTTTGCGCTGATTAAAAATAAAAAATGAAAAAGTCTCCATCAGCATCAACCACCTGTGCTGACCTCAGGGGATTTGTTTTTGACCTGGAGTCATGGCCGCACAAAATCCCTCCAGAGGTCAAAAATGTTCACCGGGCCACACATTCGACATCTCTGACTTACACAGTTTGTTTGACTGGGAACCTGTCTGTATGATTTTTGTTAAAATAACTTTTTTTTTCTCCTAAAGTTCCTTGAAAAGATATGTTAATTGGCGCCATATACTGTAAATAAACTGAACTTTATTGAAAATTCAGGTTATTTTTGACATTAAAATCAGTTTGAACATTTAAAACGCTTAAGTCTGACAAAAAAAAACAATAATATAGTACTGCATACATAATTATCACTGTACAGATTTTTACAAAGTTAGTAGAACAATCACATATGTAGCTCGTTCACTGAATACAAAACACATATGATCTCACAGTACAAAGATGACATTTGGTCCAAAATAGCCTCAGAGAAGGCAAAGATTTTTTTTTTTCTGCGAAACTAAAATTATAAACCAAACGCTTCAGGTCATAATAGTTTTATTTTTTTTTAACTTTCACTATATATTAACTATTTTTATTCAAACTCCTCTTCTCTTGTTACAGATGCGAGTACAAACACCTGCAAAAGTTTGTCACAACTTTTGCAGAAGTCTTTATGCAATTACTGTTTTCACAAGTAAACTATTGAATGTAAATGATTGTTTTAATCTTCTTGTCAATCTCTTCAGGGAGAGACGAGATTAAAAGCAGTCAGCGGATCATCACCTGTTTCTGAGTTGTCAGGTCAAGTTTATTTCCACAGCACATTTCAACACCACGGCAGTTCAAAGTGCTTCAGATGAGGGTGAGCTGGATGGTATCAGGTGAGAAGAAGTTTATTTGTGTCTTGAGGCGTTCCAAGGGATGCTGGGAACACGGAGCCCTGATTGGCTGGTTCGGGCTGAGTGCAGTAACTCCAGAATCCATAGACGGACATTGAGAAGATGGGATCCACCAGGCTGCATTACTTTTAGATTTTTACTAAAGAGTGAAGGAGGTTGTTTGAGGTTATGAAAAAAGACTTAAAATGGATTCTAATAGCTTTTTGCTAATACATATTACAATTGTAATAACTAATATTTTAACATTATTGAGGCTCTTCTCAAGCCAGTCAATATTCTGCATTTAGAAAAAGCAACTAGGTAAAGTGATACCAGTATCGGTACTGGTATGAGTATTGGGCCTGGTACCAGCAGCCAGTACTCATACTTGTAAACAGATACCAGTTCTCTGCAGGATTTTCCTCCAGGGCTGAGCTGTGGAAGTAGCTCTGCTATGTTAGTTCTGATTTGTTGTTTTTCTAGACTTCTGTTAATTTTTTTTTGGGTTGAGGCGTTGCATGTTGCATGACAATTATTCTTTCTGGTTCTCGTGCGGTGAAGCTGGAAAGATTCAGTGAACTTTTTAAAACACTTAAAACACTGATTAGCATCTTGAAAGCTCAAATAATACCTGAACTACGACCCCCCAAGTCTCAGAGGAGCATGGATTCAGAGCAGGACCAACGAGCAGAGAGAGATGGAGGAAGTTCAAACCATCTCTTCTTTCAGTCATAATGAGAAAGGATCATATCCCCTACTCCAACCTCTCTCTGCCGTCCAGTCATCCAGCCAGACAGAGGTTTAAAAAGGAGTGGCAAAGCAAATGAGGTGGATTAGCAGTGCTAGCCAACAAATGATGGAGTCATCCAGAATATGTTGCATCTGTTGCCCTGACATTAAGCTGTTAGCATGTTTTGACAGCCATGAGACTCTCATTCAGCAACAGCGGCTTCAGTAAGAGGCCTCTTAAAATTCATCGCAAGACCAACTGCTACTCAAGATTCATCCTGCCCACAGCATCACCATCCATGACTCTTTAGAGATACTTTGACGACATGAGTTATGACATTTAATTTCCCTTTGGGATAAATAAAGTGTTTTTGAATTGAAGTGTGCGGCACACATTTGTTTTCAATGAACAGGAAACTATTCTTCTCTGTGCTTCTAAGAAACTGATATGACTGAGGCATCTTTTTCATCTACACCAAATAATTTCCTGTTTTTTATGAGAAATTCCAGTTCATATATATACACACCGCAGTTGGAGGCAGAAACAGGAGTCGCTTTGTGACCAGCATATGAATAAAAACAATCTGTGTATAGAAACAGAATATCATAAAGCCACTGGCACTAACCAATAAACAGTAAATGTTGTAGTGATGAATGGGAATTACCCGCCCATTCAATCTGGTTTACAAACTGACATTAGTTGCGTTTCCACTACAAATGAGCGCAAATATTTGTTGCTATTATGCTAATGTCCAAAAAGATATAATTTCTCAATTGCAGTTTCTGTTAGTAAGAGATTAAATTAAAATAAACTTGCCATTCACTTTGGCACGGCACAGATATTGACAGATACATGAGTTACATGTGTCTGAATTCATTCTCTCCTCATCTATCAGCCAATCAGAGGAGACGTCAGCGTCTTATTCAGGCATTGGAGCCACAAGCCCCGCCTACTTGGGAGTGACTAGTAATGCGGCGTTTTGGGAAAATTGCAGCCTGCAATTTTACAGGAGAGTTATGGATTCAACACGTTGGAATGACACACAACTTCTTATAAACTGCCCAATTCTGTGAGGGCTCTGGTGGAGCCAGCTGCAGATCGTCCAAAAAAACAAAAATATCATCGTCCGTCCACTTCCTGTCGTGTTCTTCATCGCTTTCGCCACTAGTGACATCTGGCTGTTCATCATGTGACTAATGTGATGTAGAAAAAAGTGTTTCCATCACAATTTTGCGAAATACATCTATTTCAATATACGGCTGAAAAACCAAGCAAATTTATTTTCATAATTTCACTTTATGCAATTCCATGGTTAATAGAAATGCAGCTACTGTCCTGTTTTAAGATTGCATGGTGACTTCTACAATCTAAACAGATCAGCAGTTCATCACAAGACAAAGACACACAAGACAAACGCATGCACCTGGTACCTGTGACATTGAAATTGCGCCTTATGTCTGCAGCAATGAGCCTCAGACTCCCCCCTGGTCATGCTAGGTGTGGCTCGTTTCCCATCTCTGGACCTCTATTTTTAGCCGGGCTTGTGACTTGGCTGCTGCAAACCGAACCGGGTTCCACACATTGTCAAAACAAGGGGCTAATCCTGCCCAACAGGTGCTGGGTCTGTACAGACAGGCAGTCTGCGAGCACTCCCCAAGCTCCCATGCAACACAGTTAAAAACAAGTGAATTGACACTGTTGCTAAGCAAATACAGAAGTTCCTCTTCAATCAGCCCCCCAAGTCAGGAACATGGGGGGTCAAGACTCTGAGCCGTGCAGGTGATGAAGGATGAGATTCTCTCAAGTCTCATACGTCACTTTGTGATGATGCCCTCATGCAATGATATCATGTGGTTGTATCAGCCGTTTAACTCATGCGTGACTTGTACACAGGTCGGTTAGCCGTGTTAGCATTGGTCTCTAAGTGCTGCCATGCTCCTGGGACAAATCCAGGCATCTCCACTCTTTACCCCTAATGGTGGAGTGGAAATGCGAGAGCTTTAGGGCAGTGTGTCAGAGACCAAGCCGTTCGTTGCGACTTCCACGTGAGGATAAACATGCGACTCGGTAGGTGGCGCCTCGGTTGCTGCAGCAGGAACAACGGTCTCCGTTCGGCTTGCGGGGTATATGCTGACCTGAAAGCAGAGGACATCAACAGTTCGGTGAGCGGATAAGTCTTGATGCATGTCCTAGCTGAGAGAGTTGTGTTATTTACCATGGGCTGGTGACAGAGGGCAGAGTTCATCTTCAGCTCAATTACACTCAGAATTAACTTTACTCTACTCAAACACTTCCCAAAAAACCATGTTCCCTAAAACGTTGGGTTTCTGTGTGAAATACAAACAAAACTAAAGTGCAGTGGTTTAAAAATGAGTTGAACCCCATTTTTGATCAGACACAGCACAAACACAACATGTGAAATGTTCATGCATAATCTGGAACCAGGGACACAACGGGACAGAAGCAACACATAAGACAAAGTTAAGACACACACACACAAAAAAAACAGCATTTACTAGTTGATGCTGGAATTATGCCGCTTTATGAGGTTCACCAGTTCAAATGCTTGTTAACACAAATAACAAATCAGCCAAATCAAAACAAGACATCTAGATGTGCTGAAGTCAGCTTGCTGAAGTTCAATTTGAGCTTCGGAATGGGGTATAAAAGGGTATTTAGATGACTTTAGGAGTGACTGCATTGGCTCCCCAGTATTCGCAGCGGTTAGGGTACATCAACAGAAATTAGCAAATACTTTAGTCCCCCTCTAAAACACTTATATCTTCTCATTTTAATAGTTTAAACACCAAAATATAACCAAATATGCATTAAAATGCACAGTCCAAACCACTTTCCTAGTAAGAAATTCTTGGTCTTACTCTTGGTCTTTATAATCTTTACTCTTAGTAGGTACAGCAACTACCAAGGAAAATGGATGCTGCACCTGGATTGTCTGTTTTACAAACGACAGCCAATAGCATGTCAGATAGAACTACCATGGAAACCATGGATCATCCTACCAACAAATTTGCAGCAGCTGCTTGAATCGATCATGTCAATGTAAATAAAAATGTCAGAAACGTCTCCAATGGCTTGTTGACTCCATACCAAGCATTTCTAAATGTGTACCCATAAAGACCAGTTGGTGTAGACTTTTCAGAAAGCTATAAAGAAACCCTTTACTTCAGGTAACAAAACACATGATAAAATTAGCATTGTTAGCAACCAAAGGTTAGCCAGTCACAGTATTTTTTACAGAGTCTCACTTATGTATTATTTACCTTGCAACAAAAAGCTACGAGAAAAACAATTCAAAACAGTTTTATCAGAGATTCAATTCAAGCGTTAATTTTGTGATCTTCTATATCAGTTGTTGTTTGGCTTAAAATTCTGCCTTCGTCAATATTTATAAAACAACTTCTCCCCTTTGTGTCTTTGCACCTACATGCTTTTAATGATCTGTCTTAAGCCGAGCTGATACCTTCCACTCAACCACGGCGTCGTACCCACTCACCAGACTCTCTGCAGACATCCGTGTACAATCAAGGATTTTGTGACCGCACTGGCTGTGAACACCAGCAGGAAGAATATTCAGACAGAGACCAATAGAGCAGGTCAGCCCCAGGCAGGAGATGGAAACAAGAAGTTTTGTTTTAAACAGATTCTGATCTACTGATCATTTATCTTTAAAAGACAACAAAACCTGAACTGATTTTCTGATACTTCATTCTTTCTTTTCCATTCTATTCTTCCTTTGAGTAGATATAAATATAAATCAGAGCATTATCATCTCCAGCCCTCGTGAGGTTTGATCAAAAACTCTTTAAATCCGTGGAGCCGACCCCCACGATTTGGCTGCTTTGCCAAACCAGCCAATAGCGTGTCACGAAATATCGCATTTCAGCATTCCAAACAAAATTTTCCATTGAATAATGCACCACAAAAAAGTCTGTGAACGAGTGAATCCATGAATACTGAACAGCAAGCAGTCGGGGTTTCACTGTGTAGAGGTTGAGCTGGGTTAAAAATAGTAGCAGAAGGACCAGGAGCAAATGTTTCTCCATTAACACTAAGTGACTTTAATAGATGGACAAGGAAAATGTGTCAGGTCCTTACAGTTACAGTAGCTGCGTTTCCATTAACCATAAAATTGTGCACATTTAAATTAAGAAAATAAGTTTGCTTAATCGAAGCACGGCAATTTTGAAAGAAAAAAAAAAAAACTCAAGTTTTTCGGTAAAACATTTTTAGCGCTACGATGAGGTGGTTTTCAGGCCGCATCAAAGAACATCTATTTCACAAAACTGAATGTAAATTGATCAACAGTACAATGTTACTGCTGGGAGAAATGTTGAAGAAGGCGACAGGAAGTAGTATCAGGATGATGTTTTTTTTTTTTGGGGGGTTGGACAGTCTACAGCTGGCTCCACTATAGCTTTCACTGCATCACAATACAATAAATCAGAGCTCTGTGTCATTCACGTTTGAAACGTGTTGCATCCATATTTCTTCTGTAAAATCACAGACTACAATTTTCCTAAAACGATGCATATGTAGCCGCTCCCAGGCAGGCGGGGCTTGTCGCGCCAAAGCCTGAATAAGACCTGATCTCCTCTGATTGGCTGATAGATGATGAGTTCTAGCTCCATCACTGAATTATGAATATATCTAATGTACCTGTTTCCATCGGTCACTTCCATGATTTTTAATGACTTATCGCGTGAACAAGTTTATTCACATGTGATTTTAATTTCACTTCCCTATGAGCGGAAATGCCGCAATTGCGAAAAAGTGTGTTTGTTTTTTTTTTCAACATTAGCAGAATACAGACAAAATTTCTGCGCACATTTATAATGGAAACGCAGCTACTCTGTGATGTGTTCTCTGTATGTCGGTACACATGGCCAGTAAAAGCAGCAGATGAATGAATGAACAAACAAACGCTTGTTGTTCCGATTCGTCCTTCTTACACAGACCTGGGTTTGCAGGCAACGAGGAGATTTGAGTTCCAACTGCTCCTCTTTGATGACGGTGGGAGCACAGCAGCAAAACACCTGCTTGAAGCCTGCTCTGAACCTGCCGGTAGAGGAGGAGGTGTGTGTGTGGGGGGGAGTACACAGTGGGAAAGGATTAATAAACGGAAAGGATTGTGCACACAAACCCAGATTACAGCCCAACTCATGGCTAAACACCCACGCTGACAGACAACTCGCCTTTTTTTTCGTTCTAAGCAGCTCACCTGCTGTTTAAGCAGTAGTAAATGACTGGGTTGTACATGGTAGAGCTCATGGCCAGCCACATGACGGCCAGGTAGACCTGCTGGATGTAGCGCTCCTCAAACAGTTCGGGGAAGAACTGGTGCAGCAGGAAGTAGACGTGGTACGGTAGCCAGCACACGGCGAAGGTGCACACCACCACGATCATCATCTTCACCACCTGCCAGGGGAGGTATGGTGGAGATGTCTAAATAGTCTGCTTAATCTCTCCGGCTGCTTACATGTTAGGGATTCAAAAAAAAAAAAAAAATCATCAGGTTAAATGACGGGTTCGGGAGTTGTTGTCTGGGTTACCTTGCGTTTGGCGATGAGTTGCTCTGCGTAGTGTTCAGATGAGTCTCCTGGAATCTCGCTCGCCCACAGGGTGACGGACACCGTCATGTACGCCCATCCCATGATGCACAGGGGCAGGAAGTAGATCAGTATGGTCACGCACACGTAGTAGCTGCGGCAACAAAAAACGCAAGCAGGTGATCTATTATGGAACAGTCAAAGTTGCAGTATGGAACATATTTTTTTGAAACTGTCACTATATTGTGACAGTAAGACAGGAATTCTGTGAAAAAGTTTTTGTACAGCGCTTTTGCCTTCTTCTCTCAGTAACTAGAAACAACCAATCAGAGCCAGGAGGCGGGTCTTAGCGCTGATCCCCCTCTGACTACATTCCTTGTTCACAAGCTAATTAGCATGGACTCCAATGGCAAACAGTTTATCTGTAATGGCAGCTGTTTCTCTACCATTAGCACCTTTAACAGCGAGCATATGAGGATGATTGGCAGTGCTAAGACCCTCCTCCTGGCTCTGATTGGTTGTTTTTGATTGGCAGTGGTAGTAACTCAAGGAAGAGGAGATGATCGATCTTTTCACAAATCATCTGTCTCATATTATTATACTGTCACACCATGGTGACAGAATTAACAAATATGTAAAAGACATATTCTTTATAAAAGTTACACACTGCAGCTTTAGTAGAGTTTTGATTCAGTCTTTGTTTAAACTGAAATGTGAGGTGGCGTTTTAATACCAGGAACACGATGGGTCAAAATGTTGTGAACCAGTACCCGTACCAGTACGGTAAGTGAACAAGACATCCTTGTTCAGATCCTGTTCTACCTTTACACTGTAGAAACATGTCAGTGTAATGGTGGAACTCAATCTGTGGATGCACAGTATATGGAACCTGGAAGCAGATCTACTAAAACAGACTGCCAGTTCCTGACAGACTCACAAAAAATAAAAAACCCTCTCCCGTTGTAAACAAACAGGACGGTAACTACTCTTCTGGAATCCAAATCCCTTAGCGGCTGATGTTTTGATGTGTGAAATGATAAAAAAGGGTGTGTTACATCCAACAGGAAATCACATAAGATGCGCATCAGCCTGCTGCCTCTTCACACATGCCTAAAATACTCAGAGTTAGTTCACCATCTCAGCACCATTTCCTGGGTGGCAAAGGTATATATAGAAAACACATAAAAAGAATGACATGATATGGCATGACCAGTTCTGACATACAAACAGAAAACGAATGAAACGTGCAAATTAACTCCAACTTCAGGAGTTTGACCCCAAATAGAAGGATAACACACATACTGAAGCTTCAAGTGTCAAATGAGACAGAAACCGCATGATGTGCCCAGAATAAAACTATTAAAGGAAGAGTCACATTTATATGAGGATGGCAGAGGATTAGACAAAAAAAAGGTTAGAATTTATGCATTTTCTGAAACATGGGCCGTTTTGTGACGTTGTTCTCTCATACAGGAGCACCAGCTGAGATTTGAGGTGGATCATATTGACAAACTGTCCACTGAGGCTTGATATGACCACAATACAGCAAGACAACTGAAAAACTGCAATAATCTACATGATTGTGATAAATGATCAAGCTCATTTATCACGAACGCCCACTGGACCTGTGACACATCTATCATCATGTTCTGTTTACTTTGGATCCAAACCTGTTTTGAATGTTGTTTTACATCAATCTAACATTATGACTTCTGTGCCCCAGGGTTTGTACAGAAAGGTTTCTTAATAATGATGCAAAAGTCCTTATAATGCAGAATTACAGTGAGTGATGGCAGCGGCTAGAGACATCAACCTGATGGTTTAGGATGAAGCAGAGGTTTTGAATTAATAAAGAAGTTCTGCTCAATGCAGGAGAATAGTCTCAACACAACCAAATGTTGTACACCCTCTATTTTTCCTACACACTTTAATCTCAAAATATGCTTGATGTGAAACATTAGAGTGTGGACTTTACCAAGGAAACTCCCAAACTTTCATTTTAATAAAAACTAATCAGAGATGGACTTCTTTCTGATTATTGTCCTTCTGGATTATTTAAGTGAAACTAGGCTGATGGCAAAATGTATGTTTCCATCAATTACAGCAGATCATGCTGTAGCACCAGGTCAGCCACTACCGCCACCATGATTGACTCTTGGATTCATTTTTTCTAAAATGCTGAGATGAATGAACAAGATACAATGCTTTCAAAAAGTTCAATTTTTGTCTCGTCTGTCCACAGAATATTTCTCCAGAACTCTTGGAGATCATTAAGTTGTTGTTTTGGCCAACGAGAAATGGGCTTTTATGTTGTTTATGCTCAGCAGCAGTTCTGGTCATGGAACTTTCACCTGGTGGCCATTTTGTCCCTCTTTGTTGTTTATTCACAAACTCAACGATGACTGAGACAAGGTGAATGTGAATTGCTTCACATTTTACTATAAGTAATACAGTTACTTATTAATTTATGATTAATAAACAATTGTTAATGATGGAGGTTCAGTGGGAGGGAATCATTTATTTATATTGAACTGGGTTGTTTTTTTCTTTTCTTCATTTGAGAAAAAAAAGCACAAAAAGGGGGAAAACTGCATTTTTCACAGCAGAATAAAATCACTAATCTTGGAGGTGTTAGTATTAAAGAGACCAGCTCTATTTCCTTTAAAAGTGACTGCAAAACATTCTGCTAATGTAAAAAAAAAAATGCAATTTTCCAATTGCGGTGTTTCAATTAAATAACAAACGCAAATAAAATCATGCATGTACAAGTTTGTTCATGCGATAATTAATTAAAAATAATGCTGCACCATGATCCTCGGTTGTTGATCATGTGACTCGTGTGATGCAAAAAAGTGTTTCCATTGTAGTTTTGCAAAATACACTAATTATGATAAGGCCGAAGAGCCGCTTGACCTGGCACAAAACCTGAGTTTTTTTTTATTTTTTTTTTTAAACATGCCAATTTATTTTCAAAACTCCAATTTGCCCAATTTTCAGGTCAAGAGAAACCCAGCTACTGTCATCAATAAACGAATTAAACAATTCTGTGAAGAAAAAAAAAAAAACAGATTGGTTCAAAATTTCACAGTCACTACTTTTTATTATCACACCTGATTGCAGTTAGTAAGCCCACAAAAACCTCCTGGAGGAAAAAAAATAAAATAAAATAAATAACCAAAGACATTTGTGAGGGAGCCAAAAGTGGTGGGGAAAGGCTGCCCTTATTTATGAATATTTTACAGCCTGCAGGATTCTCAAAGGCCAGCGGTGCTGTGACATGCAGATTGCATGGCAGAAACCTGTCGGCTGGAAGTTGGTGATAATTTTGGAGGATGAGGAGAAAAAGGAAAAATTAAGACCTGGAGCACTACTGGCTATGAATAAAAAATGGTGAAGAACGTCAGAAAGGGTCGGAGTAATCCTCTCCTCAGCTGAAGTAAAAGTTGAAATTTTGCAAATAAATATGTAAAGCCAAAATCTATTTATTTCAGTAAGTGAAAAACCATAACACGCATTAAATTGACTGATCAGATTGATGATTTCAAGACTTTATTGTTAATTATGATGATTTTCCACTTACAGCTAATAAAATCATGACATTTAGGAATAAAATACTACATCAGACCTGCATAAAGGTTGTCATTCTCAAAAAGGACTTTTAATCCTCATCAGAACATATTTTAATTTATTGACTATGATTATAGTTCAAATGGTACATTAAAAGCATGGTCTTGTGTAAAAGCACCAACATTTCTTTGCAGATCATTCCCTCAAGACATAAGTGGAATTCATATCACAGATGACACCATAATGCAATCATGTGTATTTCAGTTGTTGACACACTCAGGGTGCTTTCACACCTGATAGTCAAGTAGACTCAGGTCAATTAGGGACCAAAATTGCAATATATGTTAAATTTTCAGGTGGTGACGGTTTGCTTTCCACTGTGCTGTGTCAAATTAACCAAACACTTAAAAAAATCTGTTCCCCTCCTCGCCTGTGGGGGCAGCGTACCAAAAATCACTGAAGGAAATGTCACAAGAGCCTCTGAAAAAAATCACTGAGCACAACTTAGTACTTCATGAAATGTAAAGAAAAATGGAGTGGCATCAGATTTTAGAGATTGTAGGATTTCTCTTTTTTCTTTGGCTAAAGATCACAAAGTACTTCTCCCACTAACGCCAGTAACGTTTGTTTTGGTTGTATTTACCCAGAAAGCCCTTTGCCATAGTGCACTTCTTGCATTTGGAGCGGTCTCCGGTCCACTTGGCATTCACATGTGCATTCAAACCAAATTAGAGTTCACTTCAACTGAACCAACACCTAAGTTTGTAGGTGGATCAGAATCTGAGAGCGCCTTCACACCTTCCCAGACAAACTGGATTTTCTAGGCAAACAGAGTGGAATTGGATTAAAGCGGACTAAACGTTTGATGGGAATGCATCCTGAGTCACCATTTTGTATCATAGCAGCTTGCCACATCTGTATAGTAAAATTTTCGGTCCCACCATCAAGAAATGATTTCCGCTAACCCTTGGCTAATGAACCACATTTAGATGTCTGTTGGTGACGGCTTTTACTTTGAAACCAAATATAGTCCAATGTTTGATTTGACCATCATAAATTCAAAATCTAAAGGTTTTGTTACACTTTCAACAACAACGAAAATGCCTAATAAGCCCAAGGATATTTTATTAATTGTCCACTAATAATTTAACAACCTTGCCCTAATTCTCAGGGCAAGTCCAGAATTATCTCCTTTAAACACTGCTTTTAAAAAAATGACACATGGGAATAACTTGATCATTACATGATTTCAACTTGTTTCTCACAAGTTGTAAGACAACACTGTGGTCAGAAGGAAACACCAACTCAGCTACTCACATCTTTTTGAAGTCAACAGTGTCGTATTCAGGCCAGTCTATGAAGCAGATCGTGCGTCTGGGCAGCACGGCGGTGGACGAGTACAGATACTGAGGAAAGGCCAGCAGCAGAGCCAGCAGCCAGATCACACCGATCACCAACTGAGTCTGAGTGGACGACAACCTCTGCTTCAGAGGGTGGATGATGGCCATGTATCTGCAAAAACACACACACCCACCCCCACACACAAAAAGATTTATGGAGCAACTTCACTGAAATGGACTTTCCGTGATAATCAACTATAAATTGCAATTTCTTCTTCTTATTTCCAGCGGTTGCTAAGAGCATGATTTTCCTCCTGGGTGGCCTCTGATTTCTATTAATCTCGCAGAATGAAAATTAACCAACTCAGACAATGATTTGAGACTCATTTTGAGTTAAATAGACAATTATTGCCTCTAATTTAATAGCACTTGACATTCTCAGAGAGTTTTAGAACCAGGTTACATGGACCTGTGTGACCTGTTCTGCACTTGAAGGACGATGGAAGACTTCATCTACCAGAAACTGAAACTTTTAAAGTCAAACTGCATTGATCTTTCATGTACCGCTGAACAACAACTGTGTTTCGGGTCATCGCTTTCAACAAAGTGGTATAATTGATAATGCATGTGGTTCAACAGAGTCAGAAACTTTGTGTAACTTTTAACCAACAACCTGTTTTGAAGGAAATGAAAGTCTAAAATGAATTAAACTAAAAATGTAGAAGGTGCAATAACCCTGGTTTGAACAAGCTTGAAACTGGTTTGGTTATTCTAAATATTTTTTTGTGCAAAATTGATCTTTTCTGATTGTTGTAACATTTTTTATATGCACATGTTTTGTGTCTTTAATAAAATAAAGTTGATGAATGACTTTTTTAGCTGGTGTATTTAGCTTGTTTTATTTCTTTCTAACCCATATTTATTAACATGGTCACTATGATGTGACAGTATGATATAAGATAGAAAATCTGTGAAAAGATTATACTCCTTTGCCTTGATCAGAAACAACCAATCACAGCAAGGAGGAGGGTCTTAGCCCCACCCCCATGCTTTCTGCTTTACTATAGCTTCCTGTCAGCAGAGAATGCTAAGGATAGTTATCAGCAATACTAATATTGGGCATTGATATTGGCTCAAAATATTCACATCGGTGCATCCCTGCTCCCATTCCTCCAGTCTCCTTTCTTTGTCCCCATGCTGCTGTCCAGATCTGCTAGATGTGGCACCAGAAATGTGACCTCTGCTGTTTTAAAGGAAGACTCTCATGTCATGACAGATTGTGATTCAGACACAAACACCTCGCAGAGCGTGACACACCTGTCCAGAGCGATGGCTGTCATGGAGTAGATGCTGGCAAATATGGCGGCGATGGGGAAGAAGTTGTGGAATCGGCAGTAGACCAAACCAAAGTACCACTCGTTGTGAACGGCGTAGGCGAAATTGATCACCGTGTTGAATGCCGACATGGCGGCCTCAGCAAAAGCGAGGTTCACCTGCAGAGGAAAGACAAAGTTCACTTTATTGTAACTCGTAAACCTAACATGATTTTGCATGTCCTTATTTTAAATCTAAACCTGGATATGGAATGCACTTGAAAGAGACAGTCCTTTCCATTTCTATGTTGGAAATGGATGTTTTCTAAGATTAAGCGAATGAGAACGAGCAAACACACTTAATCAACTTTAACGGTCACAATCTTTCAAAGTGCATCATATTAGATGAGGGTTAGATTCAGAGGCAGAGACAGATCTGATTGGGAACTGGAAAACACTTTTCATCTTTGATAATAACACTTTATTGTAAACCCTTCCTTTATAAGAGTAGATCTCAGGATTTTTGATCATTGAGGAAAAGTATTCAAACCCTGGGAGCCTTTCACATTTTGCCTCAATACTGACATAAACTTCCATGTGTCTCATTAGAAATGTGTACTATAGATCAACACAATTTGGCACACAACATTATACTAGAGGAAAATCGACAACGGCTTTCAAACGTTTTCACAAACAAAAAATCTAAAATGTGGGAACTGAATTAGTTTTTTTTTTTAAACAAAAATCAACCAGTTGTCTTCAGATGTCACCTAATGAGTGAACGCAGTTGACCTAAGTGTAATTGAATCTGAGCATTAATGCAGGCGCTTTGTGAAGGCCTCAGAGGAACAAACCGCATTCAGACAGGTCAAAGGTTAAGACTGAAGGAGAAGAAGAATGAAGCTGGCTGGAGTTTGAGACATCAGTTGATTTTGCAATTTTGCTCAATGAAAGATCTGCTCTCTGTTTTTTTTTTTTTTTTTTTTTTAAAAACACTGTAGAGTTAATTTATCTGGATGATATTTTATGTTTTATTATTTTTTTTATTTTGCGTAATCTATCAACCAAACATTTCATCGGATAAAGTTCCCTTCAAATTAGCAGATTATTCTCTAATTTAAAGAGACTGGAAGTCAATCTCAAGCTCAGTACGTTGAGATTTGCTTTTCATGGCTGATTTCTTTATAGCTCCTACAAGAGTCCCTGTATAAATAGACAAATTCTTGTATTACAAAAAAAAAAGCCTCATTTCTGAAAGTTTCCTCACTCCCGTATCAATACTGCCTATTTTTACGCACAACTCACTAGAAAGTAGTTGGTGACCGTCCTCATGCGTCTGTGCGCCAGAATAATCCAGATGACCACCACGTTGCCGACCACAGACACCACCACGATGCTGAAATAAGCGACGGCCCACAGCGTGATCTGCCACACGGGCTGGATGAATTTGTTGAAGCCGTCGCTGCAGTTCGCTGAGACTTTCGTCCCGTTTCCGCCGCTACATTCGGTGGCGTTGTAGAGCGCGTCCATCTTCTGGGCATAACCCCGAAACCAGACTTTTATTTATTATTATTGTTTTAAAAAAGGCTCGACTCTTCTTACTGGAATCCTGGAGAGAAGAAGTAGGTTGGCGCGTCTTCGCTCATTTTACGCACCGCGCACACAGCGCGCCACTGATGGGGGGGAAAGTGCAAAACGCAGCGGCACACCGGCCAACTACTTACGCACTAATGATCTGCCTCATCTCCACACACACCAGCTGCTATACCCCCACTCACCAATCATGATTAGTGTTGGCTCTTTACGTGCAGAATCACATTCCAGGCGAGTTATTAATATATGACCGTGTGAGCAAACATAATTTATATGAACAGCTATAATCTCCGCAGGATTAATCTGGGTCAATTTGATGATGTTGCTTTTTAAGCAAAGGAAATAGCGGGCGGAAGTAAACACAACGTACCTAAAAATGTGCGAATCCATAAAGTATTAAATAGAGAACAAGGCTGTGTGGAGACCAAAGGCTTCTGAATGAAACACTGAAGATGTAAAAGTCTACTTAGACCTTTTAATCATTATGATTGCATAAAAAGGTCATTGTAGAAGAAAAACGGAGGTGTTAATTTTCGCCAATCATTGATATTAACTCGCCAATTAATATTAATAATTAATGAATCATTCGTAGTGCTGAGATTAATATCAAAAGTTTATAGAAAAAACATGGAAATGTGAGTTTCTACATTTGAAAATGTCCAAAAGTCAAATATTTTGGCGTTTTGAAACTTTTCGACAGGAGCACAAAAAAGTTTGATGATAAAGATGATTCTAGAAGCAGCAGTCCTTACCAGGACAGAGGATAAGCAAATGGCTCATTGTCTGAAATAATGATGCTGTTTGATTATTTCTTGTGTCCCTAGTAGGTGAAACAATTTAAATCAGGAGCGCATCGATCTATCAGCCAGCCGATAAATCAGCCCAGTCTCTCTTCATTTTGAGAGATTGACATCTGCGGATACTTACACGTGAAACTGATGTTATTTACTTCTGTAAAGGCCTGAAAGTCACCAACTGATCCCATTAGTCTGCTGTGTGAGAGAACTGACTGACAGTCCCACCATCAGGGTAGTTAACAAGTCATCCCACTGTTTCCAACATAGCAACTTTGTCAATACAACAGCTTTTCAGACAAAAAAAATGTTATGGTCGAATCCAGAATGAGCTGGTAAATCTGCCAATCTAAATATGCGTGGAGCAGCATTTGAATGAGGAGGTTTAGATCCTTCGCAACTCGCTGTCTGTCTGTCTGTCGCATCTCATCAGCGCTATTAGACTCCACAGCAAGAAAACAGGAATTCAATCTCATTCCTCACCTGCTCCCCTCGCAGCTGCCGGACACAGCGCGGCGCATGGCCGTGTCTGAACAAGAGGAGGAGAAATTATGTGGGATAAAATAAAGAGGCACAATTCACCTGAGAGTGACTGAGAGTCTTCTTAATTTGTCTGTTTATCCGGCAGAGCACCTGCTGTCACAGAAATAAACTCAAATTAAAAAAATAAAAAAAGTGTGAAGTCAGTAATGGGGACGTGTTGACGCGGCGGGGGTCAGATCTCTGTTCTTTAGAGCAGTGGTCCCCAACCTTTTTATTACCGCGGACCGGTCGACACTAGGCAATTTTTGCTGCGGACGGTGGGACGGGGGGGGGGGGTCACTTTTTTTTTTTTTTTTTTTTTGCCCGGCTTTTCCTTTTCTTCACTTTTTCAAGATCTGGAGGGCCACACTTTGC
>CAEFZY010030558.1:0-58017 GCA_903066815.1 Brachyrhaphis roseni
ACTTCTCACCCTGTACCTGTAAATGAGTCAGTCTGTTCTGGACTGATTATTTCACTGTTTTTATTTGGACATGATCACATGCAGGATGGTGATTGAGCAGAACTTACACTAGCCTAGACATTGAATGCATCTGTGATATAGAGAGCGCCGATAGTCGAGAGGTTAATGCTCTTGGCTGGCAGCAGGGCGACCTGGGTTCGATTCCCGGCTCTGACCACACCACATTTCGTTGCTTGTACTTGTGACAGTGTGATGACAATAAAGTTCAATTATTATTATATCCCCTTGGATGTTATTTCTGGACTTTTCAAAGTTTTGCTGGTTTTGCAAAATGACTGAGAGAATGCAAAAATATTTTTACTCCCAAATAATTCATTAATGAAGATGTTTTACTTATAACATGCAGTACATCGAGGCTTAAGCTAAACTCTTGCTAAGATGACATCTTCATGCACAGGTAAAATGGTGTCCAAAAACAAAAAATAATTACTTTCAGTCGAGTAAAAATAATCTTAGCTGAAAATGTGCGCATAATTTTTCAATTAATAACCTACCTGGCTCACATTTTAACTTGCTTTATGTATATATGCATTGCAGCTTTCTTTAGTTTTGCTTTAGGTGTGATTATTGTCTCAAAATGTTTTAAATTTGAATACATTTAATTCACTTGTGCAACCTGTTTCCAAGTTGGTGGACTGTGAACTTTTAAGTGCAATAAAAATGCCGTTCCCTGCAGTGCAACTTCAAGAATTCAACAAATGCAATGCATTTTTTCATTGCATGCATTTGGAGGAAAAGCGACACACCTGCACCAAGCATGTGCAAAAACTGAATAGCCCGTAGTTGTGCAGACTCTAATCTTCCATGTTTCAGTTGTCTCCAACTTGAACCTGCAGAGGAATCCCAATCTGTTACTAAAGATGAGTAACAGATTGAGATTCCTGGGGTTTTTTTTGCTACTTTTTCTTCACTGCTGTTGGTGTGAAAAGATTTGCCAGTCTTGCAGGGATCACCTCAAATCCTACAAAAACAATTTCTAAGTGAGACAAATTGGTGTAGGGATTTACTGTATTGCCTCAGGTGAAGGTTTGGTGCCTCTAAACCATTAAACCTGACAGCTTAAGAGATTAAATCATACAACCACAGGAGAAACATCATGAACCAACATGTTCCTGAGCTTCCTTTTTCAATTCATCACTGCTACTCATTCACTCCTGGAGGATATATTTCATTTTTACAGTTTGAGAATTGGATGCTATGGAGCCATTAGATTATGCCACTTGATATCAATGCTAAGAAATGTGTGATTTGCAGGGTTTGATGAGTTGTGTACCTGTTCACCGCTGCAGGACGTTTGTTCTAAACCACATGGGGCAATTGAAAGCTATCGGCTGATTTTGCCTTTAGTAGTAAAGGCAAAATATAAAAAGCATTGCGTAATTGCAGGCCTATCTCTGTGTGGTCATTCAACTAAATAGAAAGGACAAGAGAGGAGAAAATTAATAAGAGAACCAATCAAAAGGTCCATCATAAATCTGGAGGAGCAGCAAAGACCCACAGCTCAGGTCACCATGACAGCTTTTAGTTGTACACTCCACAAATCTGGCCTTCAATCTGGAGATTGGCTAGAATTCACAATTTTGCTGCTAAGACATTTTTTTAAAAAAAAAGAAAAAATATTGTTTTCGTCTAGCAGAAGTCCATTTTTTGCTTGGCCCCAGCCTCACTATGTATTAGCTGGACAACTGCTGTAATCTGTGTTTCATCAAAGTGAAGGCAGTGAAAGACTTACCTAGTGGGTGAGTTACCTTCACAGAAAAAACATAATGAGATGTCAATAACTGCTAACATTATCACACTTCATCTGTCCTGCCCTTTCAGCAAAAGAAACTGTAAACCTACATCAGAACTTGCGCTGTTGTTGAAATTTTGCAACTTTTGCAAAAGGTTTAAATTATCTTAGCTTAAATGCCCAGAAAAGAAAAGAGTTTCCTGTTTGAGTTGTGAGACATTAGGGAGTGAGGTTTGCTTTTAGCAAAATGGCAAAATGGATGCTGATGTTTTCACATGTTTTCAAAGCACACATAGACATCTAACTCTATTTAACAAGTTGACAAAATGCTCTCCAATTTCTTAAACTTTCACAATCAAATGATTATCGTTTACTCTGACTCAAACCTAAACATATGTAAGTTAAGTCAAACATTTACAGGTTCCACAATTTGGCTGCAACTGTAAAAAGAAATGCCCCAATAAATTAGTGTCCACTCTTGTTGCAGTAACCCACCATAAACCACAATAAAGGAATTACTGAGATTATGACTAAGCAGACCTGCTGGTGGTTGATAGGCATTGCAACACCAACAAATATGTGAAAGGGATGCTCCCTGCGTCAGTGTGAACTATTTTGTAGTAACAGTACACACAGTAAGGTGTTATTTACTTTATGACTTCAGAATGTGGCTAGAGCTTTTAATGAGACAGCTGAATGTTTACGAGCAAGTTTCACTCAGATTATGTTATAGACGGTGAGTACTGATGTTTCTGAGGCCTCAGGATTAAAAAGCTCAGTTTCAACATCAGACAGGATTCACTACTTGCAAGAGAAATATAACCAGCCACCATGTTTACTAACCAGCTACTACATAACCGCACCCTTTGAGACTTTTCTGTTCCATTTGTTTGATTGTAAAACATTTTCTGTTGCAGTCAATGTGAAGTAGTAGTAGTAGTAGTAAAGTTTGTGAACCTCTGAAAATGACGGGTGTGCAGTTTGATGTAAGGTCATGGGTTGTACAAGCAGTACCTACTCATTGGAGGTCAATGATAATGCCTCCAATGAGTCATTAGAATATGATCACTGGATCATATGCTATGATCGCGCAGAATATGATACCACCTCTACTGTCCACTGGTAAATAGTTTGAATATGCGTCAACAAAAATTTATTCAATCTAAAAAGTAATATAGGTTCCTTTTAGAAAAATGCATTGTATTCTTATTCTCAACTAGATCAGCTACCAAATGTGGTATGGAGCTATTATCTAAGTCTTGTCAGCAGTTTAATCAAGTTTTGTATAACTAAGCATGTTATTTTTTTCAAAATTATCACCAAAAACTAAGAATATTACATTGGTTGTTAATTTGGACTCAGCTAATTATTGCAGATTCTGTGTAGAGTATGTAGCGTTTTTCTAACTTTTGCCCAGAATCTGCTTTCAGGAGAAATCACAAGAGAATCTAACCTTCAATTTGTCCCCACTAAGCATTTGCTAAATATTGCTTAAGCTTCCTAATATCGCTACGCTCACACGTTGTGTGTAACTTTCTTTTATTTCAATATCATAGGAATGCATGATGCCAAAAGAAAAATGTGAATTTTGGCATCATTCTACCTTGCATTTGACACATTGCATACACATTTGAATCAATTGATAAGCCAGAAAATATGCCATGTATACCACACAAATGCCCAGAGTATGTGACTGATAGATGCAGACCAATATACCTCCCCAGAGAGTTCACCGTAGTCACGGTAACCGCTGCTACATTCCACCGGACGCTAATGCTAAACAGCTATTGGACTTCTGCATGGCAGCATTAGCCATCTGCAGAGCGAGAGGCTAACACTCTGGACAAAGTCTACTCCAACATCAAGCTTGGCTACAGGGCTAAACCACTTACACACCTGGGTCAGTCCGACCACCTGTCCCTGTATTTAATTCAAAAATGGCCATTGATCGTCATGAATGATGTGTATCAGCTATCTTGTTGTTTGCTTCTTGCATTGTGTGTGGGTTCTGAGACAGTTGTCATTTTTTTTTGTACCAACTGATGGCATCTCTCAATTTCGTTGTTCTTATGACAATGACAATAAAGATTTATCTTATCTATCTTATCATATGGCACTGCTATGGAACGGATGCAACTCAGACTCAAATTCCAGCAACAACACAAAAAACATCACTTAATATGCTACACTACGCTGTCAGCACTGATGAAGATTCATTTACCTTAAGAGGACTGATGCTTGAAACTTAAAAACAAAGGCTTGACCTACTTTCCGAGTGATCCGACTGTTATTTATCTGGCAACTTGGCGACACTCACTGAACATCAACATTTTATTCCTAGATGGTCAGCTTATTGTTAAAAACAAACAAACTACTATCCCCCCAAGACAAGATGGTATCATTTCAGCAAAAACACAAACACTTCTCTGACACAGCAGAGCACAATGAATACCCCAACTTTGATTCCAATACATATTCACTATAAAGACAATGCACAGACTTCAAAAATTCAACAAGACTTTATGTTCCACTGCATCTCTTCCAGTTCCTCATGATTAGACCTGTGAAACATGTTTTCAATATATAAGACAACGACTTTAATGGTTACAGCTGACCTTTATTTCCTGAACATTCCTTTAACTTCACAAAGCCCACTTACTTGTCTCATTTTCAAGATATAAGACATTGTTAAATATTGAAAATGATATAATGCTTCCAAAAGCTTCCTTTTTTACAGCTTGGTTTTCTTTTTACTACGTTTCATCAATGTACCAATCAACCTATAAGGCATATGTCTATTGGGTTTGTTGCAAAAGGAAAACAATGATGATAAACTGAACAGAGTGGCTTTCCAGATTATCCATTTAAGCACACTAACATTTTTCTATATTGTGTACTGATCTGATGGATTTATACTACCTTGCAGCAGTTACAATATTAACTTTCAAGAATGCTAGCCCTAACATAGCATTACCAGATGTATTGTATGAAATGCAAAATGCGGTTGCTTTATGGCTTACACATCAGTACCTGTGAGACACACAGACAATTTCCAAAGCTATTCTTTTCAGGGTAGAGTGAAGCTTTTCTCAGACTCGCTCTTAGACTATTAGATATTTATTAATCCTTAGTCACTTACTGTAGACGGAGTTGATGAGCAATGTAGCATAACTGTTAAAACAGATCCAATAACAGAAAAACATTGTATGAGACAGTCAAGGTATGTGACACCATACAAAAGCAGATACTGTAAAGCATCACACACACATGCGCGCACACACACACACAAATAGGTTAGTTGCTAGGTTTTTATTTGGCCAGAGATCTTCCTGATCTTGCTTGTCTGACAAAGAGTGAGTCATCATGTCAGATTGCAGCATTGTCAGTGTTCCCATGCTAGACAGTAACTGTGCTGAGGTGTGTGGAGAATTTTGATGTTATCTGTTTGTTGTTTTTCAGCATATGAACTAAAGTCAGCCTAAAATGAGATTTAGATCATCCATATTCAATGGAAGCCAATGAAAGGCCCAAATTTGGAAGAATAGCTCTACAAGTTTGAGTGTGTATGCATTAGTGCTTGGACATTAAACACGATGTTAAAGTCCATTATTGCATGGTAATGATGGTTTATCAACAAATGCATAGTCATTTGAGAAGTTTCTAATCTGCCAACAGTCTGCATGCAAGTAGTCCCGCTACCGTGTGAAACTAGCTTGCGACGGTGACTCTGCAATGCAGCTAAACGTGTTAGTTACTGGGAGGGTTTCATCAGATAGGGAGCTCACTGTTCAGCCAACTAACTTTTACATATTCGCCACTGCAGATTAACCCTCCTGTTATGTTCGTTTCTTAGGTACAGCAATAATGTTCTTGGGTCAATTTGGCCCGGAACATAACAGGAGGGTTAACCGCATTCGTGTTGGCCTTCACCAGACATTTCTGTGCTCGGGCTGTGCTCACTGTGTTGTAAGGGTGTGTTCCTTTTTGCAAGTGATGAAATTGGGAGGACCACGTTCAAACACCGGTGGACACCACTCCATCATAGTGAACACACCCAGAACCTTGAAGAAAGGCGAGGGAAGTGTAGTAGGGTGTGTTCACACATCCACAAGTCCAAGATTGTGTGGGTTATTTGTAATTCCTTTTATCTTTAGTTAACAGCTTGGTTATCCTCTTACAAATTTAAGAAATGTTGTTCAACTTTTGCCTTTGCTATTGAAACAAAGCAGATTTGCATAAAATAAAGAACAGTATCTTTATCTAGTTTAGTTAACCTCTAATCCTTTGGATTATCGATAAGTCCTGTATTATTTGCATTGTTGTCTTGTTCTCAATGTAAATCATAGGGAATCTTCTTGTTGATTGCTCTTGTTTCTGCATTCACTGGTTTTTCAGTTTGATCCCCACTCTGCCGAGGTTCAACAATAATGTAGTGTTGTTAGTGCACAACTCAAGTGTATTTGGGTCACACAACAGGACAATTATCAAAATCATCAGGGCACCTCTGAAAAAGATAATGAATACCTAGGTTTTTTAACCACGCTGGTCATACTTGAAACTGCCTTTTTAATACTTAAGATACCTAAATGCATTTGACTGTCTTTTGTTTTGTTCTTTTCTTTGATAGGAAATTCCCATGTTTTCTTAAAAAGAAAGCAGACATCTCTAAACACACTGCAATTTGCAAATCAGGAAATGAACTAATCTAATAATCTTATACCTTGCTGAGCTATGGTTAAGGTGTGGTTATAAAAATATTTGATTTACGGGTGCATTAAATCTTAGTCATGTTACCCTGACTTGACCAGGCTTGGACTCTTTAATAACTTAGTCATGACCAATGATGGCAATTATAACAAGAACAGTTTAGAGGATATAAAGGTGCCAGACTAGTGAATAATTGTGAAATGAAAAAGAAAAGGAGATTGGTTTTCAGAACCTTTTGCAAACTAAAAATCTGAAACGTAGACAGTTCTTCTACTCAGGCGTAGAAGAACTGTTACCTTTTAACTAAGTTTCATTTTGGTCTTTATGTGGCCCCACTGCCTCAGAGGCATTGGTCCTGTCTTGTAGTCAGCGAGAAAGACAATCACAGGAACAAAACTGACTGACTCAAAATGTTTGTAGCTTCCTGGCAAGACAGATTTGCATAGTTTCTTTGCTTTGTCTACAATGTGCTACACCCAAAAATCATTTGCATATTAACTTCAGCGATCCGAGATTAGCACCATCTTCTTTCTCTGGAAACTTATATTTGCATAAGTGTCACATTGAGGAATGTAACACATGACAAACTGTCAAGCTGCTGACCGATCAAGCCTGATTTGGCTCATTCCACACCTAACGAAATAAAGCACTGACTTTGCCATTTCAATCAAAGACCAACATTAGGAATTATTTATTTTTGCCTAAACATGTTCCCCCTGCACACAATGCGCCCAATGATTAAACACTAACAACATTCAAAGTCCAATGTTTCCCATTAATTTGGTCAACTGTTGCTGTTCCAAGGGCTTATGTGATTATGTGTATTGTTTTACGTACATTTTGCACCTTAGTGACATTTCAATGAACAGAAAAAGAGAAGTATTTGTTGGTGAGGATAAGTGGGCTATCATCACTGGCCAAACATTAACAATTTAATCTGAGATCCTGTGATCTGAGCAGGATAACTGTGTTAAGTACATAAGAAATACGTTGCGCTGAGAAACATCAGAAACAAAGTCCATCACTAACAGCATTTGGAGGCAGAAGCTGTCCAACAGGTTTCTGCTTCCAAGGGAAAGATTTAAAAAAATGGAATGAGAGCCACAGAAACAAACAGACTCAGGAATTTAGTAGTTGACAGGTGGAATTCAAGTTTAGTCCTCCATTTGCCTCGGGCTGTGAAGACGCTGCCAGCTTTATAGCAGAAAACTTCCTTTCCCCACTTTTACTGCCAGGTTTACTTCGAAACATCGGGGCGGAGCGCATTGCAAACATAATTGCAGTTTTGTCATTTCTGTTGTGTTATTTAATTTGGGTTTTAAAAAGAAAGATTGTGATTGTTTTATTGTGGAAGCTTGTTTCTATGGCAAAGAACCAGAATAATTACCAGTTTTACTTCTCTGATTGCAGCATTAGTAAAACCCTCGTCTATGATGAGCAAGCCCGATCTCATTTTCAGGTCCCTCTTGAAAATGAGATCCAGATCTCAATGGGGTTTACCTGGTTAAATAAAGGAAATAAAAAAATAAATAAAAAAAATAGACTACATCACTTTGCAAAACTACCTAATGCACATAATTAGAAAAAAATGTTATGCTGTAAAGTTCTCTGTCTTGCTCAGAAATCTATTTTTGCATTCTCAACAAACTATGTCTTAGCTGAAATGTGTAATTGTTCATACAGCTGTATTTCATTCAGCTGTTTATTTTCACTATTATTTTGCCTGTAGCCCATGTAAATAAATAAGATAAACCAAGTAACACCACAATAAGGAGGTTCCTCGTAGTACTTTACCCCTACCCTTGTCTCCTTTTTTCTCGCTGGAGTCTATCCCATGACAGGGTGTGTCACAGCTTATCTCCTGGCGATCCCTTCCTACCTGCTCAACAGGATTAGCCTCTCTTGTTATTCAGCATAGCTGTGGAAAGCGGAGGCTTTACAGCAAAAAGTGAGAGAAAAGGTTAAGGTGGCTCCCCGCCCCCTCCTCGGTGCATAAAAGGAGACAACATCAGCTGTCAGACACTCAGAGGGACTTGGCTCTCCTTTTGAAGCTTGCACATCTCCTGCTTTCCTTTGCTCAGCCAGCGGACAACCTTTAACTCTGACAAGATGAAGAAGGCAATGTCAAGCATAAACTCCACCAACGGCCGAATTTCCTACGCCACACGAGACAGCAGGGACTCCAGTACCAGCTTTGGTTCCAGTTATGCCAGTGCACCCAGCTACTCTGGTGGTTTCAGCAGCATGTCTTTGGCAAGGCCAGGAAGATACGGTGGCTTTGGCCAGCAGACTCTTGGCCAGCTTTATTTTGGCCAGCAGAATCTTGGCCAGCTTTCTTTTGGTCAGCAGAATTTTGGCCAGCAGAGTTTCGTGCCACACATCACAGCTGTCCAGGTCAACAAGAATCTGCTGGCACCAATTCCTAACACCTTCGACAAAAATGTGGAGATTATCCGCAACCAGGAGAAGGAGGAGCTCAAGGTCCTCAACAACCGCTTTGCCTCCTTCATCAACATGAAGGTTGGTGTCTACCTCTCGACCCCAGTTCATTTACTGTAAGCTTGATTTGCCTTAGATAATTGCAGCTAATTCTACCATCTTTAACTGCTACATGAAAGTAAATGAGGAGAAAGTTGAACTCAAATTCAGTGTTAAGGATTTTTGTAGGCTGAAACATGAAGAAACTGCAGAAAAGGGAAGCTGTGGATCTTATCCTTGTAGCACATAAAAATATTAAGTCAGACTCTCATGTGACAGTTTGCCTCTTCATCCTTTTATTCAGCAAAAAAAATCTACTGCATTTGCCTGGATGGCCAGTGTGAGTCCATGGCAGCTAACTCTGCCCACTAAGTAAACATAGCATCAGTGATATCGATGCTCACTTCTCAGCTGGTCAACCGAAGTAAAGAACAACAGGGACACATCTGCACTGCAGATTCTTAAAGAGTATGCACTCAAACTGAGGCAACGATGAGTTGCAACTGTTTCAGCAAAGGTGTGCCAGTTTAGATAGGTATACATGTAATCAGTCGCACAGTGAAAGGTAGACATTCTTAAGCATTATCCCTGAAGTGGCACAACCTTTAAATCTTTGTTTTGCACAATTCCTCCCAATTTTTTAAAAAAATTTCCTTTTGCTTTTACCTTTCAGCTTAAAATATTTTGTACTATCAAACATCGTTCTATATCATTTCAAATATATGTAGAGTACTACCTCAAAAACTAACTCAAAAAAACAAAAGACACAACGGGGTTTCTTTTTCTCCTTTTGTTTTCCATAGGTCCGTTCCCTGGAACAGGAGGTCAAGATGAAGGAAACCAAATTGAGCCTCCTGCAGCAACAAACCACAACCCACTCCAACATTGACAAAATGTTTGAGAACTACATTGCCAACATGCGCAGACAGCTTGATGGGCTTGGCAACAACAAGATGAAGCTGGAGGGAGAGCTGAAGAACATGCAAAACCTTGTTGAGGACTTCAAGCATAAGTTAGTATTTAGAAAAAAAAACAGCATATATGGCCAGAGTTTCTTTCACTTTGCAGATGTTGAAAGTGTGGTATGCTCATGATTTGCTTTGTGTTTCACCAGGTACGAGGAGGAAATCAACAAGCGTACAACTGCTGAGAATGACTTTGTGCTGTTGAAGAAGGTGAGATAACATGAAAAAGGCTATTTTAATTGTATCAACTATTTCTATGGATTAGTGTGGAAAAAGTCTCACGAATGTTTGTTTCTTGTATTCCCAGGATGTCGATGCTTCCTACATAAACAAGGTGGAGCTGGAGGCTAAAGTTGAAGCTCTTCAGGATCAGATCGAATTCCTCAGGACCGTATATGATGCTGTACGTATAACTTTTGCAGTTGAAATTGAGCTACTTCATACAGAATTACGACTACTAATGCAGTCGTAATTCTCCTGCATAAATAAGCTAATTTGGCAACTTCTTTGTGTAGGAGCTTCGTGAGCTGCAGGGTCAGATTAAGGACACCTCCGTTGTTGTGGAGATGGACAACAGCCGTTACCTTGATATGGATGCCATTGTGGCTGAGGTCCGTGCTCAGTATGAGGAGATTGCAAGCCGCAGCAAGGCTGAAGCAGAAATGTGGTACAAGCAGAAGGTAAGCAACATTAAAGTTGATGTTCTTCCCCTTATTCTGCTGCAAGTGTGAGCCTTTAACCTTCCTTCTTTTTGGTTTTTGATGTTCTGTTTTTATTTTTTACTGACAGTACGTTGAGATGCAGTCCTCTTCAGGACAGCGTGAAACAGACCTGCGATCAAAAAAGGCTGAAATCGCTGACCTGAAGCGCGGGATCGCACGTCTTCTGAAAGATATTGAAGCCGTCAAAATGCAGGTACACTTCAGTGACCTCTTGTCTGTCAAGCATTATTGTTTAGAGTCTCGTTTAGACGTTCAGACATTTGTGACATCATTTCCCACAGAACAGCAGAGTTCAGACACAGATCACCGAGGCTGAGGAACGTGGTGAGGAGGCAGTAAAGGATGCTGAGGTTAAAATCAAGAAACTGGAGGAAGCTATGGCTAATGCCAAGGCAGAGATGGCCAAGCAGGTGCGCGAATACAGTGACCTGTTAAACATCAAGCTCGCCTTGGACATTGAGATTGCCACCTACAGGAAGCTCCTGGAAGGAGAAGAGACCAGGTGGGAAAAACTTAAATGTTTATCTTTCAAGGCTGAATTGTAAGCTTAGCCACCACTTTAAGAACTAATATGCCGTTGTTTCTCTCAAAGACTGACCAGTGGAGGATCCAGCTCCACCATCCATATGCAGCAAAGCTCCTCCAGCGGTGGTAGGTGTCCAGCATAATTTATCATTATCACAAATAAACCAGTGTATTAACAAAGAAAAAGAAAGACTAATCTTTCCTTTATGTTTTCTACCACAGGACAGTCCAGCAGCTCCGGATTTGACTTTGGTGACATGTCTGGTGGTTATGGATCTACCATCACCAAGTCTTTCACACAGCAAAGCAGTTCCAAAATACACTATTGAAGTCTTTTAAAAGGAGAGCCACTCCCTTGCACTTCAGAAACTTTTTTTTTTAAATCTGTACTAAATCTCTACCCTTTCATGGTGCTAAGCAATGCTGTCACATGTGTTCAAGAAACTATCTGAGCATCCCAAAAATAATCAGCAACTCTTAAAACTGGTAACATTTGCCTGACCTATTCAATAACATATAACAGAAGTTTCTGAAAGCTCAGGTCGGTTAACATTACAATGTTTTCTTTTTCTTTCTGCACTGACATCTTATAAAAACAAAAAAAAGAGAAACAAAGGTTAATGTGGAAGAGTAAAAGAGAGACAGTTTGAACACCTGAACTATGACTCTTTTGCAATTTGTGTTGCAACAATCTTGCTTTTCGGTTGCCTGATCCTCTTGATGATTAATTGGAGCAAGTTACCGACCAAACCTAAACACTGGAAAAATATGAAATTTGAAACATTTAGTGAATGAACATGTTTACATTTGAAACCTGTGAGTTGATTGGTTATTGACTTGCTCCTTTTTGTCTTGTTCAAACTCTCATTCAGTTTTTCCGCCAGTTGCCTTTGACCTCAAATGATGTTGAAACCAGGTTTATTTTATGGAAGGAAGCATTCTATGTGGCTTGATGCTTGAATGTTATTGAAGATTGTATGAACATCCCATTAAAGTAAATCTGAGAAAAAACACACACTCTGTGTCATTGTTTTAATTACTGAAAACAAAAGTAAACATATTCTATATGTTTTTATATTCCTATTTGTAAACCTGGTAAAGATCCACATTTAGCTGAGAGTTATAGACCGATAGTGTTAACGTCTTGTATTGGTAAAATAATGGAAAAAATGGTGAATAACAGATTAATATATTTTTTGGAATCTAAGAAGAAGATTAAATCATATCAATTTGGGTTTAGAAAAGGGAGAAGTACAATAGATCCTATACTATATTTGGAACATGAAATTAGGAGGGCACAGGTGAATAAAGAGATCTTAATAGCATTTTTTTTTGCATATAGAAAAAGCATATATGTTATGGAAAGAAGGATTATTGTTTAAAATAAAACAAATAGGTTTAAGGGGTAAAATATATAGATTGATTAAAAAAAAATAACAGGAAGGAATATAAAAGTAAAAATAGGTAGTGAAGTAAGTTCAAAACATGAAATTGAAAACGGTACTCCTCAAGGAAGTATAATAAGTCATAATTTATTTGTTGTAATGATTGATGATATTTTTAGTAAAATAGATAAATATTTTGGAGTGACGTTATTCGCAGATGATGGCCTTATTTGGAAAAGGGGAAAAAACCTAAAATTTATAAATAAGAAAATACAAGAGGCGATAAGATTGGGCTTTAGAATGGGGTTTTAGAATCTCAATATCTAAATCTAAGTTCGTTACATTTACTAATAGGAAAATAAATACTAATGTAAGTCTTAAATTGTATGAGAATGATATAGAAGGGATAGATCAGGTTAAATATTTAGGAATTTGATTTGATAAAAAACTTACATGGAAAATACATATAAGAAAAATAATTGAGAAAAGTAAAAAAAAATCCTAAATATAATGAGATGTTTAAGAGATAAAGATTGGGGAGATGATAGGAAAGTATTAAAACAATGTACATTGGACTAATTAGATCAGTAATTGTTTATGGATGTATTTTATATAATTCAGCTTCAAATAGTTTACTAAAAGAAAACTATTTGTTGCGGAGCAATGGAAACAACCCCAGTATCAGCTTTACAAGTTGAAATGGGTGAGATGCCACTGGAACTCAGAAGAAAACAACTAGCCATAAATTATTGGGCAAATATAAAAGGACATAAGGAAAGTTATCCTCTAAATGCTATGTTACAACCTTGTCAAGAAAAAGTACAAAATAAAAAAATTAATAGTTTTGAATGGATTATTAATAATGAAATAAATGAGGTAGGAATAAATCATTATTTAATTAGTCCTGTGGTGAGTATTCCTGATACTCCACCTTGGTTAAGTGGAAAAGCTGAAGTTGATTTAAGTTTATTGGAAAAAGGCAAACAAACAGAAAAGAAAGAGGTGGAAAGGTATATAAGGAAAGAATATGCAGAGTATTTACAAGTATATACAGATGCTTCTAAAATGTTAAATGATAAAATTGGAATAGCATTTATAATTCCGGACTTAAATATTATGAAAAATAAAAGAGTAACAGATAGATTGACAGTTTACACAGGTGAGTTAATGGCTATATTAATGGCTCTAGAATGGACTGAGGAAACAAGAAAGAAGGAGATATTGATTTGTTCAGATTCAAGTAGTACATTAATAAGTATTTTAGAACAGAATTCTGAAACAAGACAAGATATCATATTGGATATTAATCAAACAATTTTTAGTATTAAAAAATATGGATCCCGGTTTGGATTCCTGCTCATATTGGAATAGTAGGAAATGAGTTGGTGGATAATTTGCTAAAAATTTGCTAAAAATGCAGCAAAAAGGGATAATGTTGAGATTAATATTAAAATAAGCAAAAATGAGGTCAAAAGTATAAGTAAGACATATATTAAAAAGAAATGGCAGGAACAATGGGATAGAGAAGAAAAAGCAAGATTTTATTATAGCATTCAAAAAAAGTAGGGGAATGCAGGAAAAGTAATAGGAATAAAAGAGAAGAGGATGTTATATCCAGATTAAGGTTTGGGCATACAGGGTTGAATGGTACTCTGAAAATAATTAATAAACATAATACATGTGTAGACATTGTGGAAAGTCAGAAACAGTACAGCATATTTTTCTAGAATGTAATGAGTATGATCAGGAAAGAGAGGTGTTAATCAGAGTTAAATAGAAACAAAAATAAATTAGATATTAAAAATTTGCTACAAAAATCGTCTGAGGATGTAGTGTTTAGCAGCATTTTTATTTTTCTTAGGAAGTCAGGTATTATGGGAAGATTATAGTGGTTTTTACATCTGGTCCGTACTCAAGTCTGGAAGGTGGCGGTAATGCACCTATAAGTTGTTTGCCAACCGCCATAAAAACAAGAAGAAGAAGAAAGAAAAAGAGGAGCGCGACCGAGAGGTGATGAAGAAAATATCCAAGCTAAGAGGGTTTTTTAAAAACTCATATTGGACATGGAACAGAACCATCGTTCCTCTCTTCTTCTCAAAACGTTAGCCTTGCTAACAGCGGGGTATGGTTGTAGGGTATGGTCCGCCAGAACCTGGATCTCTGAGAGGCAGCGGAAGCGCGAACTTCTTCGCCAGGTGCAGCGATGACCACGGATAATCCGTACTGTACTGATCCTGCGCTTTGGGTAAAAACTGATGAGTTTGTGTGAGTTTACTGGGCTGAGCAAGAAGCAGGGAATATGGATGTTAATTTTAAAGCATCGGAACATCAGAAACAATTCTTCTCCAGATCGCGTTTTGAAAGCCAGCTCGCGAGCGGTGAGTTCTCCTCCATCCACCGCGGCTGTATTTTATTTTAAACGATGCTAAAAGCCAGTGATACTTTTTTAAAATTTATTTATTTATTCCCACCAGGGGGCTTTTTGTGGGCTCTAGTGTTCCTTATTTGACAGTAGGCTGACAGGAGAGGGGGGAAGACATGCGGCACTTGTTTGGTCCGGGAGTCGAACCTGCGACGGCAGCGTCGAGGACTCAAGGCCTCCAAAGGTGGGTCCCCCCTACCTACGCCACCACAGCACGCCCCAAGCTAGTGATACTTTGAAACGGGTTTCCGTGAGTGGAAAAAAGCAACAGAAAGATTCAAAGAGAAAGAAAAACGGCTAAAGTCACAGAAAAGTAATGCGACTGCGCTGCTCGCTTGCGCTCAATGTGAAGTTAAAAAAGCGGAACTAGCTTTAGCTTCCAGCTAGCAGCAGCGGAGGAACTGATATTTTTCTCGTAATTTAACTAAACATCTTTATTCTTTTAGTCAAGTGACCCTAATACTCAACCATAAGAGACAACGATGAAAAACAATTGAAACGGGTTAAAATCTTCACTCAAACTGACATTCTGAAAGTGTCACCAGGTGTCAGTTAGATCAGAATCAAATACAGGTAGGATTAATGGACTTCCGTCTGTCGATATAGTGTAATGGATAAAACTGCGCTTTCCAAGGAGTTTATAGGCTGGACCAAAATTGTATAATTGACTTAAGGAAAAGACGTCACATATATGTGTGAAAGCAGAAGAGCAAATACTTTTGACAATAGAGTCACAGTAAGAAAACCTGTGGTTGTATTCGTATGTAATTATGTGCGGATATGCGACTGGTTAAACGTTTGTGATCAGAGCATCTCAAAGGTGAGAAAGTCAGCCATCATTACGATACAAACATTTATAGTAGTCGTCATCCACCCAGGGAATATTTTTTCTGTATCAACATACTTCAAACTAGTCAATCATTATTTGAGCTTCTACTGGGAGTCTAGTGTCTATTCAGCTAGATGGGACATTGAGGGACCATTCACAAACTGTTATCAGACTGTTATCAGCTGATTTTATTGTAGTCGTGTGAAACAGATTAGATTTTTTAAAAAGCACAGAAGGATGTGTCTTTAAATACCACCTGGAAGTAATCATGTAGCACTTACTTTTATCTTCCAGGGACCTAAAGTTAGAATAAGTCATAGTAATGATGCCGTTACATGCCAAAAGGTCTTACTTACCTAATATAATAATAATAATGATACATTTAGAGGAGAATTTTTCCCACCTCGAGGTAGATAAAAGGAAATCGCTCACATTGCCGTGAGCGATTTCCTTTGCTGTTATCAGTATTTTTAATGTACCCTGAAGCCAAATACTCCAATAACCCAAGTCTCAGCGTTTATGGCCTCGCTACATTGTAAATCCTCACTAGTTGTCCCCATACCATAAGACGTACAATGAAAAGAGAAACTGACAGGTACCTATCAGCTTGCTCAGCTTTGGGAAGAGGCGGCGGACGTTACAATAGGCAGTAAAGACAAACAGAGGGACACCATGGATTTATAGGGGTTTTCCCCTCCATACTAACAGCCAACAGCTAATACCACCAAGCACACACCAAGCATGAAAGCATGAAAGAATCAAAGCAACACTCCACATGTGCTTGTAATGAGTGAATATCATTATAACATGACATAAAGCTAAAAAAAGCCAATTTTACCTAATTTCATTTATACCTGTTGGTGCTCAGGTGTGTGGCTCTATTGCCTATTTGTACAGCATAAATGGATTTCATGTAAGTAATGTCAAAGAAGATAACCCACATGGGCCTGAGGAGCTGCAGAAGTAGCTGCTTTGTTTCAGCGCTGTCTCTCTCTGCCCTCCAGCTGATGCATTGTGTCTCCTGACCGGTGTTCAGATGCTCCAGCTCTTAAAGTGGGATAGATTTATAGAGCTGTCAGTTATGCTCTTGCAGCTTTGGCCTTAGTAAAAAAGAGGTAATGAAAGAGGTTTTTTTAGGGTGTTGAATTATTTGGGGGATTCTAAATGATTGCATGTTTGGCATTAACATACACAAGAGGAGGTTTGAAGTCCTCAGCATCTTTTGACTGACTTAATGCATGCAGAAAGCTGCTTCATCTTCTGTTATTGATGCTCACCACTTAGGAACTGCTGAATTGTTCTTTATGTGTCCAGCAGCAGTATTTCTTCCATACATTTAGCAAAGTCTTACTTTTGAATCAAGGATAGGACAGGAGTGGAGACAGACTGTCTTTGCCGGGTCAGCTGAGGACATGATTAATAGCTGCACTAATTTTAAACAATGTGAACTAAATTTCTGGTTCCAGAGCCAGCACTGGGTAAATGGAGCACTGCCCGATGGTCCAGGTAAGACCTTTTGCCACAGGTGAACTCATCCTCATGTTACACACCTGCTGAAAATTGTTGAGCCGGAAATACCGGAAAAAATATAAATAAAAGGTGAGAAAGATGTTTTACCAGGATGGTGGTACTTGTTTATTATCTGGAGCAGCTTTTCAAAACAAATATCGTACATGTCATACTCATTAAACCATTTCACATTTTCTTGATTTGATTGTTTGCTAGCCCAAAATACAGCAGACTAGATCTTTGCAGTCCCAGTCTGGAAATCATGCCTCCATTCCCAAATACAGAGACTTGTTGTTTTTCTTGTTGTTTGCAATGGCTTACCCAAAACAACATGTATTTAACCATCACTGATGTTGCTGTAGTGCAGTGGTAGTCCCAGTCAGTAAATAAGTTATTATTTTTGCACTAATGCAATTTTGAAATATGAATTTATTACTGAAAAATTATGTTTCAATGATTTTTCATTGAATTAGACTGAACGTTTATAAAAATGTTCTAGTCCTACAAGCCACCCAAAACTTAAGTTGAGCCCACAGACGCTTATACATTGATACACCAAAATCCAAATCCGTAGGTGCACTTGTACTAAGCGCCTCGCACAGGCCTACATCAACATGTGAGCGCATGAAAAGCTGAAATTGAACCTAAAACATTCAAAACTCCAAAATGACAACATGAACAGAGAACAATATATTAAGACTTTATATGTATACACTAGTTTATGTGAAAAATATCTAAGTCTTCTATATGCATTAAATTGACTGTCTAGTGCAAAAAGTTTGTCTTGAAATATAACATTTTGATTAAGCTGATAGTATTTTCTAAAAAAAAAAAAATGTGCCAGACAGGGCACATTTAATGAGAATGATGCTTATTGCAGCGTGCTTTGACCTACAACTGAAATATAAGTGAATGTTGTTTGGTTTAAAAAACAACCATTTACGAATGTTGAAAAATATATCCACAAAACAACTATAAGTTAACATTAAAACAGCTTCATAGAGCTGAAGAAGGAGGAAGATTTTTGAGGTCTTTGGCAGCTCAAGACAGCACTGAAGTCTGGATGTTTCCAGGCAGCTTTAAGCACCCCCATCCCAACATAGGCTCTGATTTGTGACTCTTTTTTTTACTTCAAAGAAGCATAAAAACTTTCATCCTTTCAAATCAAACTTTGCTGTGTCCTCTAAGAAATCTTTCTGAGGACATATAAAGAGAACCATATCAGAATGTGTCATTTTAGAGCTCTTATCAAGCCTAATGGGTTGTCAGCTTCTATCAGAACAGCCTGACTCTTGACACTGGGTCTACCAGAAAAGCTTCACAGACAAAACTGTCACTGTGCTTTCACAGCAGCTTTTAAGATTTACTTCTCCACTGTCTATAAAGAACAAGCTAATTCTCGCAATCTAAATTGAAAACTACTGGAGGGTAAAATCACAGTGAGTCAAACACAAGCGAGTGCCAAGACCAGAGAGAACCATATAGAGGCTGAAGCTTTGGCACCCATCAGGGGGATGTTATGACCTTGAACCTGGAGGATAAAATAGTTGAACAGAGAAATACACACTACCTACTATCTGTGATACTTTTCATAAACTTGCAGTTACGCTCAAAATTATTCATACAGCAGATGGATTTAGATTTCAAAGTATTTTTATTCAAAGAAGTGTGTTTTTGAAAAGAAATGAGATAAGCATATTGGTTAAATAAAATTGTTTTATACATATTTCTGGATATGTACCTCTCAAAGAAACCATGTTTGCTTGTGCCATCAGACTGTCTTGATTTGTTTAACACATGGTTTCTGCATGGCTCTATAGCAGCAGGTTAGGCCCTTCATTTGTGCAGCCCTCAACCTTTGCAGTTTTGATAAATTTTTCATGTGATGGAGAAACATTTCTCTTCATTTCCATAAATGTATTTATTGTAGCCTTGAATAAGGATTTATATCACCTAGAAAGTGAGAAATTAGTGTAAGAAGCTTTATCTGTCAAAAGAAAAAAAATCCTGCTATGATCTTTTACATTGATCTTTTATGGATGCCAAGTTTGTTTTATGTCACCGAGCTCACCATTAAGGATTTTTCTCCTTGTGCTGGTGTGTGTGGCTTTTGCTTCTCTGCAGGAAGAAGCGTCCAGCGCTGTTTCAGAGAGGCAGGTTGATTAAACTCAGCCCTGGTACTGGGCTAATCGTCCTCTCCTTTTTCACTGAGTAGCCCGGTGGGAAGGCTGCCTGCAGCTTGGGTGACTGAAGTTATTGCAGTTCTGAAACCCGTCCAATGTGTTGCTGAAACCCAGGAATTTAAAGTAAGCCATAGCTGCCATTTGATTATGCTTCTGTAGGTAGCTAAATAACTACACACACATTTCTCAGGCTTAGTTATCTCAAGCATTTATGGTGAAAAGGTCACATTTCAACATATACACACAGCTAAACGCCCCGCCACGTATTTCTCACACTTAAAAGTAATAGATATGATGTGTTTAATTATGTGCAATTGATAAACGAGGTGTAATAGTACACGTGATTATATTGACTGGTTGTAGATTCAGATATATTAATGTTATTGCCATTTACCTTGTAATTAGAAACAACAAATACCCGTAGTTATGCCACGATAAATTCCAAATTAAGTCCATTGTGATCCTTTAGCCAGCAAATTTTTTCATTAATGTGCAAATGCATACTGCAAAAAGGGAAGGGCACAAAATGAAAAACCCTGATACAATAACTCCACTGTGTGTGGTAAATTTCATAATGCATGAAAGACCAGCGTACTGCAATATTTCTCTGTATTTCTCTTCTATTTTATGTCTTTGCATCTCTGATCATGACATTCTTTTCAAGTAAGAAGAGAATCGAACTAGAATTTTCATATTGTTGCATGATGGACAACTACCAGATTGTGTGTGTTTTTTTTTTAAATTTATTTTACAATGCAAGCTTGAATCAGAAAGCTCACCCAGTATTCAGCTAAATGTGAGTGTTTCATCTCTCAGGCTTATTAGCCGGGATAATTATTATTGTCTGCTGTTTTCCACAGGAAAACAGAAAACATTATGTCAGTGTTTACCAGTGGAAAACTGGTTGATTGTCCTTGCTGAAAGTTGTATCCTTTAACAGAAATATGTTGCTAATACTTGTTCTGCAATAGTTTCATTATTGACATTATTGACCAACAATGATCGATTACCGCTGTCATCGTGTGCTGTATCTATGGCCAAACCTTTTGAGATTTGCTTCTCCTGCAAAAGATGCTCTGTGCCATTTTCTTCGCCGTTTCCTTCAACCATGAAGGACATATGATTTGAATTCCTCCTGGCTGTGCAATCTTGCATCCGATGATTTCCAGTTGTTACGGTCATGTTTCCTGGCTGCTCAGCATCCATTAGTGACACTGATTAACCCCGCAGCGTGTGACTGTTTGCCACTCGATGGGGCCAGACAGCCAAAGGATCTGAGAACAGGCCAAGCCAGAGAAGACTTGTTAAAATGTATGAGTTTCATCACATCTTATTGGGGCTTTTTCATGTGCTGGTTAAAACCGAGATGTGCCGGACTGCTGCTGAATGAGACCGTCAATTGCATTTTCAATGAGGCTGCCTTTTGAAAAGTGATGTGTATGGCTAGCCTGTAATTTGCTCCCTCTTCAGTTGAAAACACACTGGCACAAGCTCTTTGAAAATAAGCAACAGCAAATGAGTAATTATTTTTCCCTTTTGTAAAACAATGAATCCGTCACTTCGTTGCTGAAAGATTTTGTCAGAGGAAGAAACATTGAAACAACTATGAGACAAAGGCATTTCCTCTTAGGTTTGGTCACCATGTCAAATGCAAGCAGAAAATTACCACAGATTTACTTGAAAGTATAAGACCTCATATAAATTGTGTTTTATGTTTATAGCCAAGCTGTCGATATAACGTTTCTGTATTTGTGTGAACAGTGCGATCATTTAACATTCGGTCTCTGTGGATCATGTGTAGATTTGAAAATGTTCCCCTTTGGAATTAGACCTGTATTTTTTACTGCATTTTCTAGAGTGCACCTACAGAAATGGCATGCCTGAGAGGTGAAAGGTGTTTGCGTTCTTTGTGCCCCAGGGAGCTGGTCCGACTACTTTTATCTCAAATGAGCGCACTGCTGAAGGACTGCTGACAGTGAGAGAAATTATTTTTAGCTCTGCTTGTCCAGAGCTGTCTTACTGTATGCTGCTGACTTACTCTGATATCATGTCTGCCTTTCAAGAGTAGCGTAAGAACTTTTTTTTTCAAAGCTAAATCTTGGATATACAGAAACCTCCATATTTATTTGAACCTCTGGTGCAGATGTGTAAAACATTTTTAAATATATTCTGAATGTAGTAATGTGTAATCAAACATGCATTGGCGCTATAAAGGCAGACAGCACCAACTGCCTCCCTTTGTCAGTGAATGCAACACAGCATCATCACAATCTTAAATTTAGATTTTTTTTTTTTGATCATACAGAAAACTAAATTATAGTTATCAAGTGGACACATTGATTTTCGATCACCGTGGTTGGTGTTATCTTTATCATGATTTCACTTCTTCCCCAGACTGCATGTCACTGATCCAAGTGAAGCAGATCCTGGTTTATCTTTTTCAGTCTGGAAATGGAGTGACTCACCTGAATGTGCCCATATACGCAGTCACAATCATTGGAAAAGTTTAAGATCTTACAAAACTGGAACTAATGTGATGAAGAATGGGGGTCGAGGACCCAAGTTGAGCTTGACAACATGCAAAAGCCTCACAAGCTCATAGAGCATCTATCAGAAAATACATCTGGAAAGAAGTTTTTTATTGAACTATTATTGGTTGGAAATAAGACTTTCTACAAACCAAAATTTAAGGAGACTAACTATTCAAATTAGCACACATTGGCTCAGGGTTGAGCAGATATGAATGACACTTGATTTAGTGGGGAGTGGGGGTCAAAAATAGCTGAAGCTCCTCACAATCATGAGGAGTATAGATAAAAAGGAAGGAAACTCTTAAGTCTTAATAATTTCTTGGTTTCTATTTTGTAGAAACCAAGGTACTCCTGAGAGAAATTTGTGACTTTATTCTGACTTCTTTTGTTAACAGTAAATGTCTGACATTGGCAGCTGCTGTACTGATTGGAGGTTGCAGTTCATGATTCGGTCCCTGTGTGTGGTGAAATACAGAATGAGCTGATTGGTATGCAGACACACAGAATTCTCCACGTGAGACGTCACCCTGATCCACAGCCCTTAATCTGTGTTGTTTGTGGTCACAACTCTGCAGGAATGTGCTTCGAATAGCAACTGACTGTTCAGGACTCTTTTTGAAAACATCTCAGATTAGTACTCTGAGTCACGGACAGATTTTAACTAAGACCTGATGCATTCCTCATCTCTGAGACGGTCAGCTGTGGTTTGTCGCCACAGTTCTGGATTCTGCTCTAGTTGGTGTGATTGTGTTTGCATTGCCTAAAAGTGGCCTTGTGACAACTAGGGGCAACATGAGAACTGCATCCCCTGCTGGAGGAATTGTTAATTCTGGCCAGTGATACTAAAATAATTGAATCAGGACAGAGCACATCTATAAGATAGCATTTGTGACTTTAATTTTTTAAAATAAAATGACAAAGTTGTATGACTATTTGTATATATAATAATTAATTGAAAAATAATAATAACAACAATAATCCATCCATCCATTTTCTTACATCCTTGTCCCTGGTGGGGTCGGGAGGTGCTGGTGTCTATCTCCATCCAACGTTCCGGGCGAGAGGCGGGGTCACCGTGGACAGGTCGCCAGTCCGTCGCAGGGCAACACAGAGACGTACAGGACAAACAACCATGCACACACTCTCACAGCTAGGGAGAATTTAGAGAGACCAATTTCAAAGGAGGGAGAACATGCAAACTCTGTGCAGAAAGAACCCAGGCTGGGAATTGAACCCAGGATCTTCTTGCTGCAAGGCAACAGTGCTACCAACTGCGCCACCGTGCAGCCCAATAATAATAATATTATAGAATCCAATGAAACTATAAAATGTATATATGTCTATAAAGTTATATTAGGTAATATCAATCTACCTATCAACCTACCGACCATTCTAGCTGCAGGCATTAGCATCAAAGGGGCTAGAGATTTGCATGATCTCACTTCAGTCACCTCTTGGGATTTATGGGAAAGATACACTCTTCATTTGTTCTGGCAGGATCTGGGCGGTGGGCCATATATGGGCTCAGGACAGCAAAAATAACAGTACCTTCGAACAAAGACTCCTTAAAGTCTACAGAATGGACTCATGGAGATTAATTACAACATGAGCCAAGGTAATATTTCCCTTTATCCCGGTTTAAAACCACCCTCTTTTGTGTAGTTCGATACTCTGTGTTTGATATGAAATACAGCCTTTGTAAGAAAAAGAACAATTGTAAATCTCAATTTTCTAATTACAGCTGGATTTTATAGCTGTCTATTTTATTTGCATTGCAAAGAAAAAGTCAAAGTGCTGTTAGGTTGTAATTAAAGCTAAACACGGAGTGAATTTGTCAGATATTTCAACAGTAAAAAAAAATCAAAACAGTATTTGATATCAAAACTACAACTCTCTTACTTAGCTGTTGAATAAATTGCATGAATTAAAATTACCAGTGTGATACCTTTAAAGGACATAATTCTGCGATGTAAGCTTTTTATCCCTCAGAACTCCTGGGACCTCATTCAGAAAGTCTAATTCTTAAACAAACCAAACTTAGAAAGGAAGCTTTGACAATTATTTTTTTTTACATAATTTCACAATATGATTGTCCATATTCCTGGGTCCTTCATAGGCTGGCTTATCTTCGGCTCACCCAGTAGATTTTCCACAGGGTTTAGGTCTGAGGACTTGATTCTGTGCCTCTTGAATCATTTCTGTGTTGTTTTCGCCGTGTTTTTTATTTTACCATTGGCTTCTTGAAAGACTCAATGATGACAGATTGTCACATTACAGGCACAGACCAGCAGATTTGTGTTAACCCTTTTACTAACCCTAAGTTCACAATATTATGGATCCTAAGTTCCCAGTTCTTCTGAAAGTAAAACAAGCCCACAGCATCGTCAAACCTCTACAATATCTAACAGTAGGCTATATGAACTTTACCTAATATTCATCCTTCATGTCAGACCCGCATGGAAGCTAATAAGTTGCTGTTTTTCACAGTATGTGATTGCTAGTTGCACCAATAATTGAGACAAATATAATTTTGGTAAAAAATGTTAGCCCATACAGGTATTTTTGTCTCCACTCAATAAATGCTGTCAAATTAAAGGTTGGATGTTACAGATTATGCTACAGAAGTGAAAGTTTAGTTTATTCAGTGATTTTACTGGGGGTGTTTAAGTCTGTATCCTCCACAGACTTAAAATATTAGCCCATTTTTCTTTGCAAAATAGATCAAACATGGTCAAAGTGGATGGAAAGCAATTTTCAAGAGTTACTAAAATTTTGCTGAAACAAGATGAAAGGATTATATAATTAAATGCTGTATTTTGCTTTCCAGTAATTAATTTAATACTGATAAATATCTGCAGATCTGCAATATTTGCATCAGAAATTCACTAACGAACTAAGACATTCCAGAAACACTGGAAACCCTCTCGCTATGCAAGTGACTATATCAGTAACCTCCAAGTCATCCCTGCTTCTCTTGAGAGAGGTCATGAGCCTCTGCGTAATCCAATCAGTCTTCTGAGACTGAGGGAGGAGGAATAGAAACAAGATGAGGAAGGTGTACTCTACTTTTACTGTGCAATAGATTAGTGACAGTGGCAGGTCATTACATACTTGGAACCTGAAGCTAATCAGAGTGTCAGTACAGGCCAGCATGCCCTCTAAAATGATCACCTCCGCTTTACCTTTCAATGCTCCTCCTTCATTCTGTGGTGTTGACAAAAAGCTGACATTTTTATGGCAGTGTGTTGTGCCTTCCTTCCTTTTGCAAACACTTCAGGATGTCCTCACCTTATGTCTTGTCAAGTGGTGGTTGGTTTTCTGTCTTCCTCATCTCGGCGCTGTCTCTGACCACTGAACATCTGGTACTTCTTGGGCCTTCAGGTAGGCTGCTGTTGTTGAAGTTTACAGCACTGGAGGATAATAGGTTGCTTCATGTTTAAATCTTCTCAGTTCTTTCAGTATTAATTAGATTTTTCTTTTTTCATTTCTCAACACAATTTTTTCACCCTGTATGTCTGCAAGAAAATGCTTCAGCTCAAATGCTTATGCTACAACATAAGTGCTGAAAATCTCTAATACATTTTACAAGTTCTGATTTTGAATTATGTTTCTTATGTAGCCTCGGAATAGAACCGACTAATAATCCTGCACACCTTGAGGTGGGGTGCCGATCTCCTTTGATCACATCTTCTCTCATTGCACACAAATGTACATCACCTCAGATGCTTAAATTGAACAAGTATTGTACTGCTTGAGCTGGAAAAATGTCAATCAAGTGATGATATGGTCAAAATGCTCACATGCCTAATAATTGTGCGCACATCATTCATGCTACGGAGATAAACATACATAACATAAATTTATGTCTCTGAGATCTGTGTAGCCTAACAACAAAACATGTCATAAGTAGGTTCACGAAATTACATGTTTCAGTGAAAACTCCTGTATGTCTGATGCTGAAGTTTCTTTTAGAAAATGAAATGCCACAACTGTGAGGTCTAGAAGAAAAACAACTCGTTCCCGCTGTTTGTTTTATCTCCACCATAAAGTGGAAACCACAGTGACATAGAGTCTGTTAAGCTAATTTTATGCAGCCTGGCAAACTACACCAGAGCTCTTGTTCTTCACAAGATACATGAATTTGCCAGAGGGGCTCCTTTGGAGTTCCTGCCAGTTCACTGAGTGAGCTTGGCACCTCGGCTTATAAAACTGTAATAGAAATCCATCTGTTGGAGGACTGATGGTAAGCCAGTCCTCTGGAACCGAAGCTGGTCCTCTGGATTGGAGCATGTGTTGTTTTGTTTGTGTGGAGGAGGAGGTTCAGACTTCATTTTACACCAGAGAATTTGTCTGGAAGTCTTCGCGGTTCCTTCTTCTCCTTATCTGCCAATGAGAGTTGAAAATGGAAATATAAAGAATGCATTTTGGGTCTGTCCACAAATACCGATGTGTAATATATCAGGCCTGCAGTTAGAAGCATTAAAGAAGACTTTTGTAAAAACTTCAGTCAATAGCAAACATTCCCTGCTTCATAAGAGTAATTATTCTTCTTTAGCTTTTCAGGTTACGACCCCAAACTGTGATATATTCTAAAAGGGTTTTATGTTACACAACAATAAAAAGTTCATAATTGCTACAATAGAATGCTTTTTAGACAAATGCATTTTAGCTCATCGGAATGGCACAGTCAAAGTCCAGATCTAAATCTAATTAATAATCTGTGGCAAAATGGATGCCCTCCAGCCAAGCTGACTGATCTGGAGCTATTTAACAATTTCAGGTCATTTGGGTGTTGAATAGAATTACACTTTCCAGATTTCAATTTACAATATGTTTAAAAAACAATTTATCATTTTCCTTCTGCTTCCCAGTTAAGTTCTGCTTTGTGCTGGTCTGTCACCTAAAATCCCAGCAGAATAAATTGCTGTTCGTGATTGTAACATGGATGGTTATGAACACTTTTTTCCAAGGCGGTAAATATTTTGACAAGATCTTGTAGAGAAAGGCTTAAAAGCATTAACACGCAATCTGTCCAGGAACACAATGGATATGTATAATAATGGCGTCCCCAAGACATGACACTAAGGAAACAAATCAAGGTGGTGATGGCAAAAAAATTAACAACCGATTGATTCAGCATTCAGGAACCCTGATAAACTTACAGTGAGATCCAACATTACTCTGAAGGATCCTACACACTCTCCAAATCTCATCTTAAGCCAAATATGTGGATAAATCATTCAGAAGGAAAACCACATCAGTCTTCATGTGCACATCATCACACCCGACATGATGGTTCCTTAGGTTTAAACATGTGATGGCAAAAAGTGTTTCCTTACAACATTTCCTATGACTTTTATGTTTGTAGGGTCTGTTGAGAATAATGAAGCTAAATGTGGATATCCTTCACAAATGATTCAAACCCGGGAACTAAGAGATGCGCTGGTTTTGAAGCTCCACATGCAGAAAATGTATTGAGACAGTCTGTCAGTTCAATGTGTCAAGGTGGTAAAACATTAATAATATATACAAATTGTGAGTATTTTGCAGGATATGAGTCATGGTTGCTAGCTGAAATGAAACAAAGACATCTCAACCCAAGAGATCTTAAAGAATAAAAATTTAGCAAACCAAAAGCTGCAATTTAATCTTTTTCTTGCAGATTTGTAACAAGCAATAAGTCAATAACCAGAATTTACAGAAAACAAATAGTGTTATCTGAGATCCTGCCTAAGCTGTCTCGCCTTGTTTCACTTCTAAATATGTTTGTATCAGTTTAGTTGATCAAAACGTGGTCAGCTAGCTGGCTGGTAGAATGATGAAGTGCACTGATGAAAATTGGGGGGATGATTAAATGTCCGTTCACTACAATCTGCCCCACTGTGTTGAAATGTCCTGGGCTGCCGAGAGAGAAAACACAGACAATTACTCTGCCTCCTGTGCAAAAAGCTCTCTCTAATTTAAGCACGCTTACACTGCCTTCTTTTAAAGCCAGAATTTGATTTTGCTTTTCCAGTTCCTAAAAGACTAGAGGGCATTGTTATTCTGCACAAGAAGCTTTTAAGTGACTACAAAGGTACTAATTGCTGATCCATATACTAGGACTTGTTACTGCAAGAAAAATAAAAAATAAACAAAGGAAGAAACAGCTACCTTGTTTTTGTATTACTTGTACTGAAAAGTTTTTGAAACTCATTTATGCATCAAGTTCATTGTTGACTCATTCTAATACCCAATATTAGTATATTTTACAATATGTGACTGCATTAGTTTATTAAAAAATTCATATCATTCCATAGTGTCTCACAATACAGGTTGATCAGTTTGACAAATAAATGCAGTCAAAAGACATGTAAAAAACTGCAAGAAATAAATGTTACGTTATTAATGCTGAACATGAACACCATTGAAAATAAATCTTGACTAAGATTGTAATCTATGTATCAAATGGTTAAACATTTTTTTTCTAGTTTTTATTATTATTATCATCATTATTATTATTAGTAGTAGTAGTAGTATCATTATTCACATGTGACATACAAAACATTATCCACCAGAGCCTGATCCATCTTCATGTTTCCCATGTTTCTGTCAAGCCACATTAGCTTCATGAAAACGGGGGAAAGAGAAAGGTAGTTAATGTATCACACCTGCAGTCACCCTCTCATCTAAGCAGCACAAGTTAAAAATATACCAGAACTGAACATCAAGCATTCACTGGAGCATAAAGCCATACCCAATGAACCAGGAAATGGTGGCATAGGTTGCTTCCATTATATAATATTTCCTGAACAGCCTCCACCGACAGGAGCTGCAAAATGATCATGGAAATGCTGATCTTTTCTGACTGTTTAATAAGTAGAAATACAGTTGAAAAGGCATTGCAATAACCAATCAGACGGACAATAACGAAAAAAAGAAGCTTTTAAAATTGTTGCTCAAAACAACAGTTTCATTTTCTGTTTCAAAATAAAAACTTTTCCTGCTAGTTTTAAATAAGACGTTTAAATTCTAAAAATAATTAACTTACTAGACTGATTATCCTAAGTTAGTTCAATTTTGTAATCTGTATAAACTTATAATTTATTTAGTTCTCATGAAATCTTTGTTACCGTTCTTTAGCATAAACATTTTACGGCCAGCAGGATGACAGGTGGAGGAGAGAAGCTAGCAAACAATCTACCTGGAAGGTGATGAATTCCTTGGAGTGTGAAAACACTCCCCCACTGTTGTAAGTTCTACCATTTGCGGAGGGTCATTTGGTGCAATAAAAAAGGGTTTCACGGTTTACAGTCCGGTGGGCCGGCAGTTGTAGTGACAGCTGATTTTTAGCACATGAGTTCAGAAACCAATTTTCACTCCTCCTCCACTTGACCCCCAAAAGGAAAATGATTTTCTGGATGCAAACTCTACATTTTCATTAAACGGTGGCAGTTTAAAGATAAATTAAGTAAAGGAAATAGATGCAGCATGAAATGTATGTACAAGAAGCTTTGATCACAAAAGTGGTTTAAAAAATCCAAAATATCCAGTAGAAAGGAGAAAGCATGTTAGCAGCTGCTTCTGCATCTGTCAAGATGTTTGAAGGGTGATGTTTTATACCTTGGAGCTTTCTTTGATATCCATGAAGTGACAGTAATGACGTCTCTACACAGTCAAGTGTCAAAAAATACTCTGTTATTTGGCCCAAAGTAGAAGGAGCAGAAGCATTAGTCTCACACAGGTTAGGTTGACTCCAAAACTCTCTGTTACGTCAGCATGAGACAAAAGGATGTTCAGGTAAATATTACAGAGCCTGAGTGTTAGTCTATGATTTTGTGAAATAAAATTGAGAAAATGGTGTTGTTAAAAGGAGTTTAGTGAGTGTTGGAGGGCAGACAGGTTGGAGTGCGAGGAGTCTTAGTGCATTATATTCATTCTTCATGCTGAGTTCTTGATGTATGAGGTTGAAAAAGAGTCAGTGAATAGAATTCATGAATTCCATTTATTAATACCAAAATACAGCTGGGCCATTTCTCATGCTACATTTGGGAGCTAGCAGGACAAAATGGCATCAAACAAAAGTTTTCCATTCCTTTTGTTAGCCTCTATCCAAGCAATGCCCGAAAGAGGGCATTCCCTAGTGTGTCACATCCTTTACCCCTAGCATTTCCTAACATGTCATTTCCTTTAGCTTTAGCTTAGCAACTAGCTAAAAGAAATAGAAGGAAAACACAGAATTATTTATTCTCAACAATTACCAGGGTAAGGAGCTACCAGAAGCCAGAAAGTTACGACTAAAAGTATCTGGACACTTTGAAGGTTCTAACAAGAGGAGAAATAAGTCGGTTTCACTTTGTAGAAAACAAAGATCATTTAAGTAATGCTGAAATTCTAAAAACTGTAGGCAAAACACAAAGGGCTTGAGGTTATTACTAAAGCACCGGTCTCCAGAAGAAGAAACCTACAGCTCAAGGAGTTCAGCACAATGCACAGACACAGCAGAACCTACAGATCTAAGCAAAAAGGTTGTCTATAACCAGACTGGTTCATATTTATTTAAAAGACACTACACCAACAAATTACTAATTAAGTTGTTTTAGCTGCGAATTGGCAACATGTTAATGCAACACTGTGTTGTGATCACCATCATATGCCCGGCTTAAGCCACGGTTCTCCAACTCTAGTCTTCAACATCTGAACATTATTCAGATGTTGGAGCGGCTCCAACATCTGAACAAAACGTCTGAATTAGCTTCAGACCATGTCATCAAATTCTGCTAAAATCCAGCAATGAGCCATTTATTTGACTGAGGTGTGTCGGAGCAGTGATGCATCTAAAAATAATACCGGATAAAAGCTCTTGAGGATTGGAGTCGGAGATCCCTGGCTTAAAGAGTATTAACAGGACTTTTATGCCATTCAGATTAGGATATATGAAATAACAAATTAGTAGACAATAAGATACCACAGGATACCGTAAAGTAATTTTTTATACAATAAACTCCAAAAACATTTATCAGACTAAGGAGTACTGTTTTCTTTGTGGATGAATTTCCTCAGATGTTCTAGCGGTCCACTTTCCTATCTAGCAGGGGAAAAGGCGGCTGAATATGTCAAAGAGGACCCAATAAATAATGAATGCCATGAAGCTTCGGTGGAGGTTGTCGGCTTTGAAATGCACTCCCAGGTTGAGTCATATCCTCAGTTCTCTCTCTCCATTTTACATTTAACAGGCTCTCTGCGGTATAACCAACATGTCCAACGCACACACACCCACACACCCACACATTTATAGCTCATTTTTTGACGGAGGCTGTCCGAAGTAGTTAGTGCTGTGGAGATGCTGAACTCTGAGTTATTACACAGGTGTTGTCTTTGACTTGAAGGCTATCTCCTGCATACATCAGCTTCAATTTCACTCTGAGTACTTCAGGCTTGAGAGGCCAGTTGATTGTGACAGGAAAAAAAGAGACAGCAGGACAAAAGAACACAAGCGGCTGTGTGAGCCTTCTCTAAACCAGGTGCTGAAGGAAAATTGTATGGTTTCTCGATTAGTTCAAAAGAAAGACTGCAGTGGATATATTTCTAAACTGTAGGAATTATCTTTATGTGCACAAACTCAGATTAACTCACTTTGAGTACAGAAGAAAACCACAGCATTGGTGACATTTTCAACAAAAAATACTTGGTGTTCTTTTTTTGTTGTTGTTTTGTTTTTTAGCCAGGAAATCTAAAAGCTATGCTGTGGATGCCACATGCCAGAATCGTACAAAGATGCATCACAATTAGAATCATTAAAGGTTTACTCACATCTAAGCATAATTAATAACATAATATGGTGAAACATGTGCTCTACAATGCAATAACTTACTGTAATAAGCAAACCTCTTAAGACCAAAATCATATGAAAGCTGTATGGATTTATTAGACTATCAATAAATTATTGGAAAACAAATAGTGCATTGAGCTTAGCCCTTATTTTCATTACAATTTCGGTTGATGTTGGTTGATTATTACTGAGTTCTTTCTTTAAAAGCCAGAACAAAAATTACATGCCAAATGCCATTTTCTGCAAAAGAGCAAAGAAGAAAAAAGAAAACAGGGTAATGTAAAAGGTTACTGGAGTGTGAATATTAGATAATCAGTCAAGACCAGAAGGTCTAAAGAAGCCAGAAAAGTGCCTTTTAACATTGCGTATCTCTGGTAAGGTTGTGAATTTTACAATTGCGCATCTCATTTGTGAAATATTAAATCAAGTTTTAAAATTAAATGGAGATAATTGAGAACCCGGCATTAATTTGTGTAGGCTAAATCTGTGGGAGTTCATAGCTGAACTAAATCAGCCTCATTCCGACTCACCACTCACGTCTTTTCTGAGATCCGTCCGCTTAATTGAGTCGAGCCGCAGCACTCCTTTCTCCCTCCGCCTGTCTGACCGCAGCATCTCCTCCAGCTCAGGCAGGAGCGACAGCCTCGTGTTTTGCTCCAGGTCCAGCGGTGTGTGGGTGTGTGTGCGTGTGTGTATGAGAGTGAGTGTCAGCGGGGACATCAGCTGCTGTCCATGCTCTCTTCCTAATGTCACAGTTTAACTCAGCTGCTTGAAACACCGGCTGCGGCTATGGGAGCCTTCGGACTGATCATGAGGATTTTACAGTACGCGGGACTTTACGTTCAACTTAACGCAGGTCTGCGTGACGGATATGCGAAGGTGGATAATCGCATCTCTGGAAATGGTACGTTCTTCGATGACTGAGATCATTAATTTAATAAGCATCAAAATCAGCGTCCTGGTATATCTTATTCAATGCTACTTTGACTAGATGAGGATTTGTCTTTTTCCATTTAATTGTTTTTGGATTTTAAAAAACTGAAGAGATTGTACAGCTAATAATTAAGGTAAAATCTTCATTACAGTTTTTGATTACATTAAGTTCTATTAAAGTTAAATGTAGAGCTTGGCAAATATATATATATATATATATATATATATATATATATAAATAAACCAAACCCATTCAAAAACCTGTGCCCCTCCTCACCTGTGGTGGCGCTGCATCAGGAACCACTGAAGGAAACATGAGAACCTCTAAAGAAGACATTGAGCGCAGCTTCCTTCTTTGCGAACTGTAAACAAAAATGAAGTGGCGTCAGATTTTATTGGTTGTAGGATTTCTCTTTTGTTTTTGGCAAAACACCATGAGCCATTTCTTCTGCTAGCACTAGACTGTTGCATTTGTTTTGGTTGTATCTACCCAGAATGCCCTGCACTAGAGTGCACTTCCTGTTTTTGCAGCGGTTTCTGGTGAAGTTGGCGATCACATATGCATTCAAACTGCTCCAGAGTTTCTCTTAGTCCATCTGACTAGCCGGCAGCAAGTAGAAAACAATTAGTAAACACATCTATCTATCGAAGTATAGACGAAAGTATGATATATCGATTTATCAATAGATATACTGTTAATAACAGTTCATTTGTGATTCAGGATGTATGTTCGAGATCGGATCAGTTTAGTTTAGAAAACATTGTTACCTTTATATATCAAATAACAAAAACTGCATTTTTAATTTACCTGTGTTTACATTTTGACAGCAGCATATTTCAAGATCAATTTTATATATGGAAAATATTGCAGTGTAAAATACTATTAACATTTCTATAATCATATATTAAGCAACTGTATATATTTTAAATGGTTTAAAGTACATTAAACGTTTATGCTGAGAGACTGCAACACAAACGTCGCTCTCTTCTGTTTCAGTCTTGCGTTATGTAAATAAGATCCAAATTATTACAATTTATACCCTTGTTTTTTATCATACCAAACAGCAGCAGAGTGACTGTGTCTATACCATGGATGTCAAAGACAGACTCATTTCTCCAAGTCAGAGTTAGAAAAAAGGTCACCTGGTTCACCTCCGTAGGGACGGGGAGGTGGAAGAGAAGAAATAAAGAAAGTGCAAGGCACACTAAGAGCTTCGGCCTAGGCTTTTAGGGAGGATAATAACAGCACAGAGTGCATACTTCTTTCAGTGTGGACTATTTTGCTGACACTGAAAGGAAATAAAGACAAATTGTTCCAACAATCCAGGGTGTACTTTCATCTTGGCAGTCTGAAACTTCCTGAGAAGCTCTTTTTCTCATACCTTATTTTGCCTTTTTTGTATAAAGATTTTTATGTGAAGACTCCTGGTTTTCTGCTGGAATCTGACCTTTCTGGAAAAAGCATAAGCATCTGGTAATATACAAAGTGCGTTTTAGGTGTTGAGATTGCAACGGATTTTTTCTTTTGTGTTTGGGTGTGTGTGCGTGTTTTGAATAAATTTAGCACACAGCTTGCCCTAAATAACTTTTTTCAAATAAAATTTAAGCCACTAACTTAGCAGTTTTTAAGTTTTGATTATTGACGTAAGAATTCTTTGGTGTTTGCCGCATGTTGGCTAATGCACCAATAGAGGAGCTCATTTTTTTTTTATTCAGAGCTTAACAACCTGTTGGGATAGCGCTTTAATGTTAGCGGAGCTAATGTTTACCATTAGAGCTTTGGGGCTTGCACAGCTAGCTTTTTAGCTAGCACTGCCCACCACTGAGTAGCTCAAATTATCACTTTGTTCACCACTTTGTTTGCTCGATTAGCCTTCGATTTCAGATTACGGTTTCTCTGATAAAGCACCAAATGGAAGAACAGTGAAAAAATAAGACAACCAATCTCTTTCATTTTTGCAGCAATAAAAGTTTCTGTCAAGGTGAGGGTTGTCCCAAACTCTGTAGTAAATTCCTATTTGACAATCATAGGACTACAAGCCAATACTTGAAACTTTTGCACTTCCTGTTCCAGAAGTAGCAGAAAATAAGCTCTCTGCGGACAGCTAATAAAGTTAGTTCCATCCCGCTGGAGACTGGGATTAACAGCGAGTGTGTGCTGCTGATAATGACTATTTCCTGCATCTTAACCTTTTTTTATTAAGAGCAGAACTTTGAACACTGAATATCTAATTCACGGGAGAGAGGGAAATTACTCCCTGAAGAATGCACAGGGGGCAATAAGGAAAAAAAAAACAGCTACTAGATATAAAGCTCATCTTTGAAGTGATTTGTTGGAAGCCTGGTAGACTCTTGTGTGTTCCACCTGCTGTTTCCGACAGAAGCTGAAACACCCCCCTCTGAAGACACGATAAGGAGAGATGTGAAAGGCAGGAGCACGGAGGGAGACGAGACGTTTTCCCAAACTTTAACCAAACTGTGGCTGCTGGCTTGTCATGCCAACTTGGTAAACATCTGCCATCATTTTTCTTCATTTCTGAAAGAAATTTGAGCTCATGAGGAAGTAAAAGTGGTGAAGCCGACATCCACAAATCTAGCTTTGTTATAGTCGTCGAGTTATAGTCGTCAGTCTGGATTTAATCAAGCCGTTTCATTTTCATGCTTTTCATTGCCCTGATTGGTTCGTTCTTGATTGATATGCACCTTTGCCTCGTCAAGTTAAGCTGCAGTGATGTTTGCCTGACTTTTAAGTGATTGAAAAGTCCAGAATGATTACTAAAAAAGCAACATAAACAGATGTTGCCCGGCTTGTGTGTGGCTGTTATTGTTTTGTTTTCTTTGTGTGTGGGTGTGGGGGTGTGTGTGCATAATGGTGAGAGGCGCATTTGTGGGTTTGGGAATGAAAGAAAAGCAGCAATCATCGTTTTATTCTTCCGATGTTAGGCCTGCATGAAAAGCAGCCACCATAAAAAGAAGTCTAATCCAAATTCTGTGCATTGATCTGCGCAGCCGGTGGTAAATTTTTTTGCCTTATTCAAAAACAAATTTACATTCGTATTGATTTGCTCTCCTTTGATTTATTAAGAACTGGATTTACACATGCAGCAATTATTTATTTAAGGCTAACCTCCCACATTAAGAAACCTCAGGGTGTTTTTTAAGAGACAACCCTTTTGTGGATCATACAGTAAAAGTATTGACTCCCTTGGATGCTTGACCTGTTCTATTGCTTTTACAAATCAACAAAATTTGGCTTTTTTGATCAAAAATAAACCCTTTACCCTAAAGTCAATACTGATTCCTACAAAATAATGACAATTTTAAAAAAAAACCATGAAACATAAAATAAGTTATTTTACGGCTCTGTTAAATTAAGTCAGCTACTTTAAAAGGTGTGAATAATTATACGCTCACTTATTTTATGTTAAATACTTTTACTTAAATGTCATATTGTAGAAATACAAAATGACTTTTTTGTATTTTGATGTTAAAAAGTTTAAATGGCTATTAAAAGGGGAGTGAATACTTTCCATGGATGCTGTACATGGAATAGTGTTTGGTTCTGTTTACTGGTTTATTTATGAACAAGTTGTTTTTCCTTAACGTTCGACTCAATGTGCTGTTTTAACTATTAAACTTCCCAAAATCATAGAAGAAAATGTGCAGAATCACATGAATCAAGAAAATAAAATTAAACTCCATACAAGCAATATCAGAAACGTCTGTACTTCTTTCATTAACTTCAAAAACTAATGAATTTGTTTCCTTATTTATGTTAGTGTTAGCTTGAACTCCTGTTATTTTTATTTCTCTGCCAAACTTTGTTCAAGCTTAAGTTTATTTTTCCATCTTGAGCTCCTCAACAAGTCTAATTAAGAGGGTAATGAGCTCAATTCTGGTTTAATTGACTGAATCAAAGATTTGCTTGTGTTTGAGTCCGTGTATACACAAGGCCAAGTGAGTATTTCTAAAATGAGCTCTGCTTCTTATTTAATCTAAGTTCGGTGGCAGTCACAGTTTTCAAGTTTAATTTCCGCTTCAATCCACAGTAAGAAGCCTCCAAACTCATGATTTTTTTATATATATAAAACAAAGCAAGCAGAGAAAATGCCACATTTCTCTGCTTTGCAAGATGAACAGTACAATCACCAGGGTTTCTCCCAGTGTATTATGAGCATGGCGGGCCACCAGGCTATATTGTGCCCCCACCAGGCTAAGCATTGATGAATTACTTAAGTCTTTTTTTAAATGTTTGCATTTTTAAGACTTTATAGTTGGTGTTCAGGTGTTAATCTTCTAATCTTTCAATAACACGATTATCAAGTGATATTTTCAAATTTCCTGTCAACTTTAAACATTTTCAACTCAAAAACATGACGGGCTGCTGGATGACTGACTGCCCCAGCACCCAACCACCGGACTTAGCAAATTTTCTGGGGGGAAACCTTGCAATCACCAACTTTATATCATTTTAGCACGTTTCATAAAGTGCAACAAGTCATGGTATTTACTGGAAGCTAATGCTAAGTTGCCAAATAAAACCAAAATAAGGGTATGTAAACATCAAACTACTTAAATAGTTCTTAACAATTAAAAAACCAAAGCTGAACAGCTGAAAGTTGACAAAGCAGCAAAGTAGATCAGAATTTATCTGAAAAGTGTAACTAGGGGAAGCTAAGTGCTCTAAGCATGTTAAAAGTTAGCAAAAATCCTAAGCGAAAAAGTAGATCCGCTGTGGATTAGCAGTAGCTATAAAAATGTAAAATACAATAACACAAAAAAAACAGAATAATTCTAAAAAGTGAAACATTTTAGATTTCAGAAGCCAGAATCCAAATAATTTGGTAACTTTTTACTTTTTGTGATGTATTTTAATAGCCAGTTAGATAAACAAGCTGTAGCTTCAGATTGGTTACTGATGCCATTTTGTGCTAAAAACAAAATATGAAATCAGTGTTTTGCCAAACGGATTTCTCATTTTAACACACCTTTCTTCACATAATACTTTTGGAATTCCTCCTCATACCGCAGAATAAATCCGTCTTTGGAAAATCTGTGTTTCAATAAGCCTCAATAAACCAGCATCGCTTTGCCGCCGGCTGTCAGAACACGACTTCTCTACGCCGGCAGCCATGGCACATTTACAAAAGATTTAAAACACAGACGACTTTAACAGACCTGGCACACAACTGAACTGTGGCAGGTGTGTCTCCGCACAATGCGCAAACACACAATGACTGCCTTCTTTCTATGCAGTGTTAGACCTGTTATTTTTGTCCTCTTTATAGCTGGAGTGAAAGTCATCAGTGAGACAGGTGCTGTGAAGCATTAACTTACAGGCAGCGTAAAGGAAGCTGCGAGTTGACCTGAATCCTGGGTTCCTGCTGAAAATGTTGACATCACTGTAAAGGCGATCAGAGATCGACAGCGAGAAGAGAGCTTCATGCGCTAACTGCAGGGATTGTGTGTTTGCTCCTCATCTGTTCTCCTGACAGCAGCTGAAAGAAACCCAGCTCTTAAACATGAGCTGAATCGTCACAGGCGATGCTTCTGAAGATCAGATTGTTACTGGGTGATAGCTTTGAGAGGGTTGACTATCACAGGCAGCATTAAGATAACTTCATTTGAGCTCGGATTTTTGTCTTCTCGTGCTCAGCGATGCAGTTCAGTTTCAAGTTTCTGCTTTGGCTTTCAAGCAGGTTAGCTCCACATATGGTGGAAACCACCCTAGAAAGTCACAACCATCATTATTTGGAATGGGTTTTTATTGTTACAGATATAAACTGTGCTTCCACTGACCGTATAATTGCGCAAGTTGACCATATTGAAGTTTGTGTATTTTGCTAAACTTCTGTGAAATTGCAAGTGATCAACAACTGGATGTTACTACTGCTGGAAACGAAGAAGACAACGACAGGAAGTGGTAGCAGGATGATGACACAGCAGGTTTTTTAACAGACTTATTCACACAATATTATTTAATGAAACACATCAATAGAAATTATGTTTTATCAACAATAGTGAATTAGTAGCTGCTTTGCCATTGACCATGTAATTGGGCAAATTGGACTTACAAAATTAAATGTTCTTAATGGAAACAGCAATTTCGAAAAAAAAGGCTTTTTTGTGTGTTAGGACGAGTTGGTTTTGGACCATATCAATCACATAAAACTGCATTGAAAAGACTTTTTTTTATCACTTGATTGAGCAGTCGGATGTTTCTTAATGAATTATGTGAATAAGCTTATTCACATGTGATTTTAATTATGTTTTTTATTTAATAGAAACACCACAATTGCAAAATTGTTTTTCCGACATTAATGGAATATTGACAAAGTTTTGCAGATATATATGTAATGGAAACACAGCTTTAGATTTGGTGGTCTAAAATCATTTTTTAGAAAACTTAGGTTTAGGCATGATTTCCAAAAACGTTTTTGAAAATGTGTAACAGAATGCACTGTAATGGTGACACCTTTACGGAGTTACTGAAAGGAGTCCTTTCTCCTGTTGGAAGTGCAAAGAGTCGAGGTGAAGCTGACTCACTGGGACGTGTGACGGACGGCGTGCAGGAAGGGCGGGTATTTGAGGCGTTGCCTTGAAACACATCCACAGATGTAGGTAGTTAACTCAAATATCTCAGTTTACATGTCGAATGCCTACAAATCTACATCATCGTCATTTTTGGTGTAGGAATGCGTTTAAAGTGTATGCAACTAATGTTAAAACATTCTCTCATCATTCTCCCAGTAGAAAAAATGGGATCATTCTAACTGATCAAAAACTGAAAGTGTTCAGTTTGATTCACAACGTATGTGAGAAGAAACGCATCTTTTTTTTTTTTTGCGTAGTACAAGTGTGTAAATAACCGGTTTCGGCTGTAGCTGTTCTGCCATCACAGCTATTGCATTCCAATTAAAGCGATCAGCACTTGGTCTAATTCAAAATTACAATTTTCAAAGGTTGTGTTGCTTTTTTAAAGCCTCTGAGCAGCAGCCACTTTATTTAAATGCAAATGTGAAAGATCAGGAGCTTCTGCAGTTCCGAACCCCTCCACCCTTCGGGTTCACAGTGCGTTACACAGACCAAGGTATGCGGCTAACAGTAGGTGGACATATGCACAGACCCAGTGGGTCTGCACCTCAGGACTGGAACCTTCAGCCAGCTGTCTGCTGCTGGGCCACTGGCAGAGCTCCACCTCTGAGCTCATCTCTAACAGCAGCCACGCAGTCGCTTACACACACAGACCAAAAGGCCTGCGAGCTCACGAACACACACTAACAGCGTCAGCCCGCTGTCTTTGGCATGTGTTGTGCTGTATTTAGATCACACCATCTGCTCCGGAGTCACCTGACAGGTGTAGGTGCAGCTCTTTCTCTCCTTGTTGTCCTCGTCTCTTCCCGGAGATCTCAAAAAAAAAAAAAAAAAAACAGTCACATGGTAATGGACATGTACAACACAAAATGATAGGAAGTGACTCATTCAAATTCACCCCTCAACCTCAAACAGCCGCCTTAACTGTGTGGCTCAATCTTACACAGATTGGATGGAGAGGATCTGGAAACAGGATTTTTTTTTTTTATTCCTTCCTCAAATTCAATTTAGATGGGAACTTTATGGACAATATATCCATCCATAATTTAGACTCAGCATTTTATATGTAACATTATCAAGTTTGGGTGCAGCAATTATTCATTATGGAGACTACAGTAACATCAAAAGACTAAGTAGATGATTAGCTGTGTTTCCATTGTCTCTAAAATTGCGCAAACTGGAGTTATGGAAACAAATTTGCTTAATGGAAACATGTCAACTTAGAAAAAACTCTAATTTTCGATAAAGACAAGAGCTTGTTGCTTTGTTGCTAGGAGAATGTGGTTTTCGTCTTTATTACACAAATCTGCAATGGATACATTTTTCTGCATCATGAGTCACATGATCAACAACCTTATATTACTATTGATCTCACTTGATGGAAGCCAAGAACAAGATGACAGGAAGTAGTTGGAGGATGATGGCGTGACATGAATACTTATATGTAATTTTAATTGCATTTCTTATTTAGAAAAAACACCAAAATTGTGTTTTTTCAACATTAGCGAAATATCAAAAAAGTTTTGCAAACAGTTGTAATGGAAACGCAGCTACAGACACCTGCTGGTGGTTCATCACTGTTCAAACATAGTCTAAGTCCTGTGAAAGACAGATTATTGGTAAAAAAAAAAATAGATGAAAGTGATAACAGACTCACACAAGTAGCCTAATACTTGAATCAGAGAACTTAATTTGGTTGTCAAAGCAACAATTTCCATTAAAACATTTGTAGTTTTTTCAGCCTTCTGTGACCATCTCAACATGGACATTTTTCTAAATGTATACTCTATTGCTACTTAATTGCTTTTTGAGGTGAATGCATTTGATCTATCAAAGAGAAAATGTTTAATTCATGAGCTACACAAACACACCCCAACACACATATTGAGGCATGTGTGCACGCTCAGTTAATTTCATATTCATAGACACACTCTCATGCATGCTTGGCCACTAACCAGGTGCTAGCTGAAACACCGACATGAGAATACAAATACACATTCTTTTCACACACACGCACACACACCCCCACTGGACAATGCTGACTCAGCAAAACACGCCAGGGACTGTCTGCCAGTGATTTAGGGCAGCGCTGTTTGTTTCCTTCGGGTCCTCTGGGAAGTAAAGTTTCTGGGCTAAACTGAACTCCTGTTTTTCATTAAAACTGACAGAAGCCAGACAGGCGTGATGAACTACTTTGAACATAGATATTACTGCATTTCCTTGGTTACCTAATCATTTATGTTCTGGGTGATATATGGCACAAATGACCAAAAGAAGACCTTTACTTGTTTGGAAATATCTTCTATTTTAGAGTAAAATACTTTATCTAAGCATAGCTGACCAGGTTGATTTATATCAGTTCATTAGACTGCTAGTTTCATTTCCCCTTTAGTAACCAGTGAAGGTCACCTAAAAAGCAACCTCTTCTACACATTAACCACAGAACAGTGTATGGGTCTGGAATGGCAATCAGGGAGAAGATCAGGTACTCAGTGGCTAATTAGCCAATGTCCTGGAGCGGTATAACCCGGTTTATAACCACATAAATCCTCCCTCTGCAGTTTTCTTCCAGGGAGGGCTCGCTTATAGATTTTCGGATAAACTTATGAGCAGAGAGGCAAGATTAAAAATGACAGAACATTCGTCACATTCATGGGAAATCAAATAGTTGTGTCACTTTTCCACGAAAATCATTCAGGCGGATTTTATGTTCGAAGAAACCAGGTAGGATTACATCTGTTACATCCTGAAGGTAGGATGGAAATCAAAAGTTTACATTCAGTCTCACTGGGTTGGAGCATCAGGTTAGTTTGGGACCTTTCATGGTTGTGTATACAATCTCACTTGATTAGCAAACTGTTCAGTCTCAATCAATTTTTGTTGCAAACAGCAAACCTCTACTTTACTTTGAGCAGTCGGCTTGTCTGGGTTGCTGCAGTTCATTTAGACTGTTCTGGTTCCTGGCACAGATGTGGCTTTTGAGCATATTCCAAACTAGTTTTGAATGTATGCAGATATTGTTGCCTTTTTAGGACAGTTTAGATCGCAGTTCATCAGTAAACAAATACATAACTCCAAAGTTCAGGATCCCATGCAGGCTGCTGCTGCTAATAGAAGCACCAGATTCTACATCAGATCAGACGAACACTGAAGATCACTTCAGCTTCTGTTGCTGTCTTTGCTGTGCTTTGCTTCACTATGTCAAAATATGGACATTAATGCTCTATATCATGTTGGGACCTTTCAGGTGATTTTAAGGCAAAGAGATCTCCTTAGGTTAAACCATCTAGCTGTGAAAGTTGGAAGGTAAGGTTGAAGAACTATGTGTTAGTGTTCCTGCTTCATTATGGACCCTAGTAATCATGGCAGTGCAAGTACACCTTAATATGACCAGTGGAAACTGCCTTAGCACTACCACAAAATCTGACATCATCATCTTCCTTATCTGCACTCTTGCATAACAGCCAGTTAGTACCAGTAGCATTGTGCCTAGGCTTTTTCCACCTCCCAAGGCGCATTTTCTGTCAAATATTTCAGTTCTATGCAAATTTTCTAGTGATAATTTGGAGTTGCGTTCCACAGAAAAATCCTTGAGTAACTGACTTCACAAATCCGTGTACAATGTACCTGACTTCTCGTAGAAAAAACGCCCCACAACATGACCCTGTGATGTCCTTTGGTATGAAATCCATTCCTGGACTCCTCAGAACACACCTCTGGTTATTCTGGTTAAAGGTCTCTGTCTCCTCTAATCATAAATATTGTCTCCTGAAAGCATTTTGTTTGTTTATGTCAGTAGCTGCAAGTCCCAGTTGAACTTTAATATCTTCTTTTGTGAAGTGGGGTTGGAAACCTTTCAGTTCATAGCAATCTAATGTTGACTTTCCAGTTAGGAGAAACCCCACTGTCTGCTTCATGGTTGCTGGTTTGTTCTGCAACATGCTTACTAATATCCTGTGATTTGAGGGAGAAACTTTGAATCAAATGGTTAAAACTTGGACTCAACTGGGTGATTCTTCAGGAGAATGATTTTAAATATGCATCAAGACTGAACTTGAGGGGGCGTGACCCATGCAGAGGTCTCAGTCAGTCGTTTGTTGTTTTATCATCCTGTCCTGGAAATAAGCTCAAATAAAATCACAATAAATTCAGTGTTGAGTATTTCCTAACTTTAGGAAGAGCTAAAAAGTGTGTGGAGTCTTGTTTAGTTAGTTGTGAGAAAGTTTGAGGCTTTTAAACTGCATCACTACTGAAGAAAGGACAAAGAGACAAAGTGAGTTTAAGTCTTCTAAATGTTTAAACACACCATTCTGTCTCACTTCCTGCACCATCACTCTCCTTTATGTCCTCCATCTTTCCTCAAAGGAATAAGGTGACTCAGAAAGCAATTAAAGCTGTGTTGCTGCTTCCAGACCCAGGAGGAGGGAGAGGAATGGGGAGGTAGACGGCAGGGATTTGGAAGGAGAAAGGAAATGGGGTTGGAATGGTCCAAAAGAGAAATTTCTAAACAGCCATCTACATCACGTTGCCCAGATGATTTCATTTCAGAAAGGTGCTTCTGTAGAGAGTCTAGGTGCATTATGTGAGTATTTACACCCATCTGCATTATCTCTGTTCTTCACATGCATTCTTAACATGGATTGATAGTCACCGGTGGCCATGCTAACTAGCCTTAGCATTCATAACTGCAGCGTAGCAGAGGGCGAGGGGTGGAGGGTGAGTGGGGATGAGCTTCTCACCATGAATTAAGTCATGTTTTTTTGGAGATAATTGCTACAACACCACACTCTGTTGGTGATACTTTTCCGTTTTTATTCCTTAAATCTAAACCACTTCAAACTGAAGGACCCCTGATGAGAAACCTTCACTGGCAGAAATGACGAGCATCACGCAGTGCAGCAGTAAACTTGTTCTTCACTCCTGTCAGTTCCTCCATCCTTCCTTCTGCCTCGCTCCCCCTCAGATGTTCTCCATCCATCTGTTCTCCCGTCTCTCCACAGCTCTCATCGCAGTGCTCTTCCCCTTCTTCTCACTCAGTCCCAGGAACAACCTGTACTGCACACAGATCCTCACACTCGGCTGCGCGGGAACATGTTGTGTGTGTGCGCGTGTGTGTGTGTGTGTGCGTGGCCGTGCACGTGAAGTCATGCTTGGGTGTTGTCTCCCTAGGTTGTTATCTGTTTGATGTGTTATCAAAGGCTCTCACAAGGATGAGCAGCCAAATAGAACAGGCTTCTAATGTGTGTGTGTGTCGGCGTGTGTGTGTCTATAAGTACGAGAGAGAGAGAGAGAAAGAGAGACTTTGTCAGGGTGTTTATTATTTCAGAGAAAAAGTCTATTCAGAGAACATTGTGTATAGTCCCATCATTCATCAGTATGCTCCATGCATGTCAGGACATGGTCTGGTGTCAGCTCTTTCTAGAGACATATCTTCCTGCCTATATGTATTTTTCTAGCTGTACTATGAATATATTGTCATCTATAGACAGGTTGAATGTTATTGTTTACATCTGGAAAGTTTGTGCATGTGCGAAACACTGGAGGGCAAAAAGATGATTATTTTACATTTCGTCTATAGTCAAACAAATTCCATTAACAAAATAAAACCTGGATATGTATTATTAATTTTTTACCACAGCAGATTATTAATAAGTGACCGTCTGAACACAGTGACGGTTGATTAGCTAATTTAAACACCTGCTCTACTGATGACCTGTCAGAGTTGGTGTGTGGGTCGCTTTTTTAAATTGAACCGAAACACAATAAATTCTGCAGCACATCTACATGTTACAGTTGTCAAAGTCAAGCTAGCATAACTGACGTACTTCCCACTCCTTTGCTACTTTTAAAATTAAAAGTTTTTCCTTGTTTTGTTAAATAGCTGTCAAAGTTTTGACAGTTAGCAAAACACTTTGTCCTGTTTTTGTTTTTCGTTTTATATCAGGGCTACATCTAAGACTTAGCTTGTTATGTTGGCAACTTCACAGCTAAAACCAATGCTCGTCATCGTCGGTGAGATCATTGCAACGTGTTTATATCTGGAACAATAAAAACCAATCCAGTCCTCTGGCAAAGGTTTTTTGATTGAAAAAAACTTTAAACAGCGTTCTTTTTATTTTCTTTTTTTTTTTTAAACAAAGAATCAAATTCAAAAATATGCAAAATCTGTAGTTGATCATAAAAATAAAAATATTCCCTTGTGGCTACATATATCTGAAATAATAGCATATTCCTATGTTCCAAGGTTCCATGTTTTAATGAGAAACGGTTATCTGCTATTTCAAACAATAATGGCAGCACATACCAAAACAATAAAAATCTATATTCCATCAAAACTTTCCAAAAGTATTCCAGGATGTCAGTGGCAATGAGACGGACAATTTTAACAGTGTCCCATGTTAATTTATGTAGTACATAAGTTTCTGCATTGTACTGATAAAGTTAACTAATAAAGATATAATTTTATCACTCTGCTACATCAGCACTGAAAATGCATCTGCATCTTTTCAGTTGTATATGAGGCGGTGTGCAGTGTGGGGAACTCAGTAGAAAAAAAGAAAAAGTTATAGATAAAATATAAAAGAATCTTGAGACTAAAGTACAGCTTCAATCTATCAGCACTAACTTAAAGAGGATATTTCACAGCTTTGTAACTAATCTGCATTTGATCCCATTGCATGATAGACTTCAGAGTAGGTAAATCATATAAGCAGAAGTGAAATGTGGACTGAATTATTCTGCAATGCTTATTAATTTTTTAAAAATCCAGTTTGAGATTTTTGGAAAATTTACACAGTTTCTGAAAACTAAAAATACAGTAAAGGGATTTTTAATTTTCTCAAAAATGTTATTTACTTCAGTGCATTTGTCTTGTTCTCAAGTCAACAGTTTAAAGTAATGTTTCACCCCAATCCTAAAATTAGGTACTATTGTGATTTTTTTTAAATTTTTTATAACTACTTACAAGTAAAAATGGAGATATTGTGCAGGTTCTGCTGTTTATTGTGATCATTTTTTGCTCTCGTTGTTCCAGTTTTTTGGTTTGTTCAGATTTACTGCTGGAACCGGGAGCTGTTTTCATGCTGCTTACAGGCGTCTCCCTCCAAACAAGTCAAACTTGTTCACCGTCTTCCAGGTCGCACTGTCATGAATTTAAACATTTAACATGCCAACTGAGAACAGGAGCTCTTGGTGTTTATGTATGCCTTCTTGTTTGAGGTTATGTTTTACAACTGAAGCTGAAGCAGTGATGCTTTATAACAGAGAAACACAAACATTTTGTTATTCAAGTGATGATAATTTAGTGTGATCCACAGGAATCTCAGTGTAAACAAATAAGTCATCAGTAACTTGCTTTAAAATGTTATATTTTGGCAGGGCATCCTTTCTGCATCCTTGACATTTTGCTCACTATAGCATAAATAAATCAAGTAGTATTCTTGCTCTATTTGTTGAAAATTGAGAATATTATTTACATTTTCCTGATTTTAATGGCTAATAAAATGTAGATAATTTGAAACAGTGTTTAGTTCTGTTTTATTTCTTTTATTAGTTTGTTTTTGAAAAGTAAGTCTCAACAAACCCCAAACAGCTCAACTTTTTATAGCCTTAGCTAATTTGTGATGTTTCTCCATAGTTAAGCTTATGATTTTATAAAAACTAAACAATATGATTTCAGGTTTAAAATGCAAAAGCCACACAACTAAAACTAAATAAATCAAAACCATAACTCCCCAGGTTGGTTGTGTAGTCTATTAAAATCTGTTTGTGGCTGAGAATAAAATTTTCAGTTTCCAAATAATCTCATAATAGATAGAACACCTCGATTATTGAAGGTTCTGATAGTAATTTTAAAAGAGGAATGAAATCAATCTGAATCAGTTTACAACATTAAAAGTGACAGACACTATTTAGTCTGAGGGAAAACAAACTTGCTTTCTCAATTCTACTTAACAGTATTTATATATTTCTCAAATTTCTAAGAATCACAGATGATATATTCCTTTGAAGACATATTTTGAAATGTGCCAATTGATGTTTAGATCTACACAAATACTTACTATTTACATTACATTTAATGTTAAACATGACTTATCTACCCATGCTGGGACAAAGTCCAGATACTGAGATTGAGTGTTGAAATCTATAAGAAAATATGGTGGTGAATTCCAGGTGAAACAGTTAAAGATTTTTTCCTCGTGGTTAAACAGGGACATTTTGTGTGCTTTGTGATGCTGCTATAAAAGCAGATTTATCACACAGTGACGTTTAGTGTGGCATGAATCATTGCCCCGCTGCTGTTTGTATTGAAGTGTGCAGATCTTGTTGTTATGCTATCTGTGTTAGAGATGTTACTGAGACATCAGAGTTATGACTCCAACTAAAACAGAAGCCAAAAAAGAAAAAAAAAAAAAACAAAGAGATGTGCTCTGTTACGTTGTGAAGTCTGCTGGTCTTTTAAGTTAGACACAAATATTTCACCCGTTTCCCTTCATTTTATCGGCTTACAAAGGAAAATCTGTCGAGCTATTAACACCGGCCTTCAAGAAATCTGGACACACAGACCTTTGCAGGAATAAAAGGATAAAACGGGAACATTACTTACTCTCCTGTGTGCACTGACCTGGTGGCAGTTTGGGATTTAGATGTTGGCGAGTGTGTAGAAGTGTGTGTGAATGTCTGTTTGTTTGCTGTGTGAGGAATAAAACCTGCTTACGTCTGCTTTCTGACTTCTCCCAACGCTGTTGATCTTCTCTTGATGGGGGAGAAAAACAGAGCTTCAGGGGGAGAACAGGAAACATGAATAAGGTTTAAAGAAACTTTCTCTCACTTCACTTACCTTTGCAGTCAACTGTTTAAATAACATCTATGGAAGCGTTTCATTCAACTGGACTGTGTCGCTTTTTTACTTATTGATCTATTTTATACGTATGCATCATGTTGTTCACACAGACTATATCATACTGCAAAGGGCATTATATTTCACCATACTGAGCTATCAGCAGTCTGGAAAAATAAAACTAAAAATATTATCCTCACTACTTTTGTCCCAGAGATTGACGAGCCTTTCTAATGAAAATGGAGAAAATGGAAATTCAGCGACCATTCAGTGTAGTGACACCTTCTGCAGTAAAAAAAATTATTGTGCTAACCATTAAGCAATAATGATAAATATTAATTCTGCTGATTCTACTGTAACTTACCAGCACTTACTTAGAACAAACTAAAGGTAAAAGTACTAAAATCAACCATGTTGAAAACGCCATAGTGTCAATGACAACATATACTACACCCTTTTGTACATTTTGTTTCAGTTTTACTCTTGTTGTGTATCGCTAACTCTGTTGCTAATTTTGGCTGTAGACCACGACAGGCCTTTGGTCAGGAGGCACACGTAGATTTTAAATGGTTTACTGTGGAATTCTGGATACAGAATGAGGGACGTTTGCTGCGTCGCATCGCAGGCGGAGAACCTGAGGAGAGGAAACGGACCTGCTGCATAAACAGACATGAATATAAACATCAAGCTACTTGAAAAATGCTTAACAATCAATAACAAAAACTTCAATGCACACTCACACTTTATTCATCTGAAAGTTTACAAAACAACCAAGTAAATTAACACTTTAGAATCTATCCAGAAAAATAGATTTTGGGGAAAATGTACTAGTAAGTGCTAGAAAAACATACTAGCCCTGCTATTTAGTGCATTAGAGGAAGCATGCCCACTGGTTTTCATTTATGATGATAAATGGATGTGCTGTATGAGGACGTTTGGTTCTGATGGACTTGACAGTAAAATGACAGTCAAGTTTGTTTAACTCAAAAAAGAAAGTTGGGTAAATTACAGAAGATAATAATATTGGGCCCATGGAAGATATCAAAGTAAATGAACTTTACTTAACTGACAACAGGAACACCAACTCAAACAAACAAAAGGAAAAACTTAAATACTGACTGATCTGCACACCAACACACATAAAGAGGAGAACATGCAACAATTTAACTAAAACCAATAAAAGGAATTTCAGTTCCCCCATGATCCTCAGTGGTGGTATGACCCAATCTGCTGGTCTCCATTTATGCTGGCTCCGCCCCCTTTCCACCTGTTTGTTCCCCTGAAGGACTGGAGCTCTGAGGTAACTCAAACCAGAAAGACTAAATTAACTCACACGCACAACAGTGTAAACTAAATGCTACAATCCTCGTTTAGAATATATTGTCATGTGATTGTGTCAAGTTCTAAACAAAAAACAATTCTTAGTAAATTAAAATGTTTAAAGAAACAAAAATAGAAGTGTGGTGAAATGTACCATGATCTTTTGGTAGCAGATCATGGTGCTGCAGTTATAGCAGCAGTGTGACAGCTGCTGTAACTGCAGCTGTCACACCGGCGTTCATTAGGTTTCTATGGTGTGGAGGCTTGACATGTGGAAGGACAGGGAGACAGTGGTGAGGTGTGCTGAGGTGGCATTACAGCAGGAAAAATAAAAATTCAAATTATTAGCCAGAGGTGTATGTGATGGTGATGACAGAGTAACAAAAGCTAAACAAGGACAATTTTCTATTTTTGTTTTGTGTCTGTTTATTGAGCAGTTGTCACCTGATGGGTGTTAAGGTTAGAGTTACAGAGACAGTTCAGACTGGGCTTTTTTTGATCTTCTTCAGATAAGCATGTTGAGCATTCCTACATGGAAATGATGATACCCAGCCTGCACACCAACAACCACATGATATCACTCACTTCCTTTCTTCCGGCTGATTTCAAAGGATTGCAGCATCCTTTCGACTACATAACCCTGAGGGTGAGATAAAATAAAAAAAAAATTAAAAAAAAGATTTTCACGTTTTAAAGCAGCCAGAGAACTGAGCTGTGGAGACAAGGCCAAGGCCTCATCACAGGCTCTCTGTTGAATTCCAGAACAGCTGAAGTCCATCTTGGATTTCACCCATTTCGTCTCTGTTTGAAAGTCAATCTCAATTAATAAGCCCCCCCACTCAGAGGGAAATTAGTGATGCAGCGTGCGCGCCTTAATTGTCCGTCATGTTCTGTCCTTTTTTTTTTTTCCTCTTTCTTTTTTTTCTGGCTTTGACTTTGTGACTGGCTGGTGGGAGTCCAGATGGGCAGCAGCACTCTGCAACAAAATCCATAGAAATGTTGCTCTCCTCCCCTCATGGTAGTCCAGACGTATATGCTTAAGTGAAGATTCGTATATTTGTACCAACAGCGGGCTTTTGAAAACGCTAAAATATACCAGTCATTTAATATCAAATTAAAATGACTGGTAAGTGATGATTTGGCTGTAGATCAGTATGTTCTCACATTTGACCAATTTATACAATCCTTTTCTGGTTAGCTGTTTTATTTACTTCAGTGCATTAGATTTAGGGAAATCCAGTCTGTTGGACACAGTCAGCTTTTTAGCATGGAGTTGCTGAGACATACCACAGTTCCAAAACAGACTGAAATAATCAGTGAACTCCTATTATAAACATAGAAAATGTTTTAGGTTTATAATTTAGTAACTGAGCAAATATTTTTTTTCTCTCTGTCAATATATGTATGTATTACTTTTTAATTTAGTTTGTTCAAAGAAAGAATGGAATCAAAGCAACCCTCCACATCTGTTTTTGATGAGGGAATGATATTATAACATGATATAAAGCTCAAAAAAGTTAATTTTACATATTGCTGCACCTTTAAGAAACTCTTCCTTAAAAGTTGTCAGAACATAGAATTATCAACCCTATACCTTTTTAATTGATGGTAAAGTTATTGTGCTTGGAACTGATTCTTCCTTACTGTCTGCCATGAAACTGAAAGAAATACATTTGGCATTGATAATGTAAGGTTTCCTGTAGTTTTTCAGGCTTACCAGGATATCTCTATAATAGTTTATGTAAACCATTCATAAGTCATTTGAGATTGAAAAGAAACAAATTTCTGTGTGAGTATTTTGCTATTCTGGTCCCTTTGTCACAGTTTGATTTGCCGATAAAGAGACATTATTGACTTACTGTAGGTCTGCTGAGGGTTCTGCGGTTGCCATGGTACGGTGGTTAGACCTCGCTAGAATTTGTTTTTAATGTCATTTTTGCAAAGGAAAGTTTAAACTTTAATGTCTCCTGAGATGCATTTTTTCTGAGTGTCCAACTTTTTATTTTCTATAGTAAAAAAAAAATGGTTAGCAAAAAAACCCAAGTGCCTGCTGTCAATTAGCTCCAGCAACTTTTCCTATTGATTTACTATGAGAGCAAGAAAGCAAAAAAGAATGAAGGTAAACAATGAGCGTCAGCGGCATGGGAGGGGAACTACTTTAATTTTCCGCAGTGAGTGAATCAAGTGCAGGACATTGGAGGTGAGGTGAATGAGACTGAGCTTGTAGTGGAGTAAAGTAAAACTGACACGCTCTGTGCTGCTTCTGGAGCTGCGTTTGCATCCACAGTGGCTTTGGCTCCACTGCGTTGGCAGATGACAGCTTTCTCTAGCTTATTATTCTTCCCCTAGACTCTGCAAAAAAGAGATTATGCAAATACACACTTTCTAAAGTTTTCTCTGCTTGATTCTTTTCAACTCACCCTCCCCCCTCACCTCCTCCATTTTCTTTGCCCCACATCTGGGTCTGTGTGTAACCAGACTCGTCTGTCTGGGTGTTCTGAGTACATGCTTACCAGACTCACGCCTACAAGTGTGCTTTAAATCTGTACAGATGAAAGTTGTGTAAATGAATTGTTGAGATACAAATTTAAATTAATTCACACACACACACACACACACACACACCCACACCCCAACAGTTACACACTGAAAATCCGCAATCCTCATATAATCCCACCAGCATCCTAATCTTGGATGTTTTCCTTACGGTTTGCAGCTTGCACCACAAGCTCAATTACCTGAACAAAAGAAAATATTCACCAACCGTCTGTTTGCCATTGAGGGATAGACCTCACCAATTTACATATGTTGTTTTTGGTTTTAAAATTGAGCTTTTTCATGTAACTATTTGCATCAGAGACATTCAACTTGGATTTTCTTCTCCAATATACAACATTTTCACCAGATTTAGTGAAGCTAACCCAGTGAGGTTTCTAGTTTAGAAACCAGTCTAAGTTCCTGAAAACGTTCAGTGTAGCCAAGCCTCAACATAGCTACATATAGCTATATTTGTAAGCTACATTGAAAGTTTGTTGAATCTTTGTAATTTCTCTCTTGTTATGTGAAGTCATTCAAACATTTACACAGAAGTTTCACTTTCTCATATACAATGGCAGTGGATCCTGATAAAACCAGCCCCATATTCTATGCTTTGCTTCGTACTGAAGGTTTGGACCCGTGACTGTCTGAGGCCGTGTTTACACAACAACAATTTCTGGTGAAAATTGAAGAGTTTTGTTGTGTTTGTAGTGTAGATTTACATGAAACCACCAAATGTTTTCTCTGACAATGGCACAGATTGAAAACGGTTTCCAGAGTCCAATGGTTCTGTCTTGTCCGCTGTCCGTTGTCTTGTAAACAGAATAAATGGATCTTTTCTTTCAGGAAATTGCTAGCTCATGCATAGTATGATGCAAAACAGCTCCTTCCACAGAAGAAGAAGAAACTACTGACAATACTGGTGTTACTACAATTCGTGTTTATGCCAGCGTCTCTCCACTGCTCTGCACCGCCCAGGTGGAAAAATACACGTGTTTGTTCAGCGCTCATAACAAGCACTCGCTTGTTAAGCGCTCTTATTGAGAGAACTACGGACACCATGAAAGCTCAAACAACATGTTTCAGCAAAGTTAGCCCACTTTTTTCCAACTGTGCCCTAATCAGTCGCACATAGTGCCCCAGTATCTGGCGGAATGGTACCTGATGGGGAAACTCTCCATCTCCATTGAATCTCCATGTCAACCATTCAACTTTGACAAACACTGGTCGACCAAGCCCCGCGCCTTCTCCTCAGAGTTGCAGTTAACAAGTTTCCGAGTTTCTGCCACACAGAGCAGCCATCACCTGCAACTCCCACACTCAGCTCCTTCAGACTAGCCAGCAGCAATTAGCAAACACCTGGTGGAATCGCTGAGCTCATTATAGGAGCTGCTTCTCAGTGAAACGCTGGTAAAAACGTTGTTAAAGGATTAACAGAGGAGCCATGTTGTGATGACTTCCTGAATGCAGAGTTTAGAAAGAGCAAATTTTATAGAGACAGAGGCCCAAATTCAATGCGATAAACATCTAAATCAAATTTCTTTAAAGCCATTTTTGATATATTCAGCATTTTTATAACAACGTAGTTACTTGATTGTGCTATAAACTATGTGCTTGGAAATCACATTACACTGCCCCCTTTAAAATCCATATAAAATGTAAGTTTTTGAATACAGTTTCAGATTGTGAGAGCTTTTGCAAATAATTGTATTTCAATATGTTTTCTAATGTAAATAATACTAATCTAAATTGCCTTTTCCCTCTCTTTTTCTCTTCCTTGTCCGGTTTGACTCCTGTGCTCTACGAAACAGGTAAGTGATAAAATATTTGTTCTGCCCATCTATCTATCCCTTCTTCTTTCTCTCCTTCCTTCTTTCCATCTGTCCATCCTCCCTCTTTCCATCCATCCAGTAGATTTTTACATGTTCTCTGCCTGTAGCCACACTTTGCCCCTGTGGCTGAGCATAAATCTGTGCATAGCTCTGTGTTCAGGCAGTGTAATAATGCATGGATGGTGCTGCTACTCTAGCGTGCAGGGACGCGGTGATATGCCAAGGCCTTTGTGCTTAAAGCTTAAGCTTCCTAAATGGCCGGTAGCTGCTGCCTCAGAGGGATAGACCTTGCCTTGTCCTTGAACCACTTCACTCCCGAAACACAACTTCTGAAGCAAGAGGAATGTGAGGGAGCAAAAAACAACATGAAGGAACAAAAAGGGAGGACAGATTTCTTTTTTTTCTCTGGAGGCTAACAGCTCTGGGAATTAATTATTTTTGCAGAAATGCAAACATTGTATTCTGCAAAAAATGTCAGTGCCCTGTAGAGCAGGAGATCAGCAGATATAACGGCATGCGGCGAGAGTTGGACATCGTCAAGGAGAGCTTTCCTTTCGCAATTTAACATGACCTCTGTGACTTTAGAAGAGAGTGAGTGTAAAGGCTGAGGAGACTGGAGGAGATGGAGAAAGACAGATGTGCGAACATGGAAAGAAAGGGTGGAGACAGCGAACAGACAGGGCTGCATAAAAAGATGATAGTGTGAAGAAGGAACAGAAATAGTTCGTTCCATGTGAGAGTTACGGATGGAAAGACGGAGGGATGGAACGGATTTTGGATTAAATGGTGGGTCTGAAGAAAATTCATAACCACTAAGCACAAGGGAGGAGTGAAAACGTCTGTGTTATGGTTTGCAAATGATTATGCAAACCTTGCTTATGAAGGCTGAGGCAAAAAGACGATGTCAAATCAGTTCATTGTAGATATGCATAAAGACTAGAAGCATAAAACACCTAGCTTTGGTGCTAATTGCATTCAAAGTCTCTAATTATGATGCTATTTTAGCTCATCTTTGCAGAGACGAGTTTTTAAAGTGAACAGTGTCTGAGAATGTCTTAAAGGCACAAGAGGTTTCTTAGTCTGTAGCAACTGGTCGATTTTTCTTCACTACAAACATTTTCTTGTCTAATTTCCAAGCATTGTTCATTCATTTCAAGCCTATATATGGAGCTTGTGCAGCTAACATAATATAATTCCTTGATTTTGTTCAAATTACTTTCTTTGCTGTGAGGTTCTCATTCTGTGTCCTGCATTCTCATTCAGGACACAGAATGTACAATTTGCTGTACAAATTGTCAGAGGAACAAACTGAATCAGTCTTTTTATTGGTTCCTGATAAAATACCCCAATGAAGACATGGACTAAGATGATGTAAATCAAAATTGGAAGCTGGGACATTACCTGAAGAAGTGTAGCCTTTAGTTTGTGCAGGTACAGGTAGATTTAGCTTTTAGTAATTTGAACTAACCATTGCCTTTCCTGAATGCTCCCAGCCGATTTCCCCATACTTTTACATTTGTTTCCAATTGTAACTCCTGGTAGTTGATTAAAAGATAAATGAAAAAGTAAAATAAAATGCCACAGAAAAATTACTATAAGCCTTTGGGAAACTATGGCAACAAACATGTATATATTTATTACAACTGTGCTTGGTTGATTTTAGTAGAATCTTGGTTCTAAAATTTCTATAGACTTTTGTGTTAATATTATTTTGGTTGTAGCTACATGTGTGACAATAACAAAAGGAAAGTTGTAACCAAAATCTTAAAGTTAGTCTCAAGGTTGCTGCTGTTCCAATCCCGTCTGCCATGCTGGATGTTAAAACTTTGTGAGCGAATCAAACTTCATGATGTTCAAACATAAATTCAGGTTAATTTTATATCCTGTTTACATAGTTTAAGGTAAAACATCAGCATTCAATTTTATAGTCTCTTTAAAGAGGGAGTATCATGTAAGATTGACTTTTATGAGATGTACTTTGAATTTTTCATGTTTGAGAAATCCTTTAATCTCCATGGCAACCATTCAGCTGTGAAAACACTGTGGTGGACCTAGCCCCGCTTTCGAGTCACAGCTCCTCCTCAGAGCTGCAGTTTCTAAGCTTCTGAACTTCAGCCTCACAGAGCAGCATTCCCCCATGATGCTCCCGCTCAGCTCCTTCAGACTAGCCAGCAGCAATTAGCAAACACCTGGGGGAACTGTGCATCTGCTGAGCTCATTATATGAGCTACTCCTCAGTGAAACACTGGTAAAAATTTTGCTAAAGAGTTAATGGAGCCATGTTGTGATGACTTCCTGAAGCTGGAGTTTCAGAAAGAGCAGGAGCTTCTTAAAGAGAGAGAGGCCCAATTTCAAGGCTTTAAACTACAAAGTCAAATTTGATATGAAACAATATATTAGCCATTGTAAACCACACATTTGCTTATCTGAGAGACTTTCTCTTCCTCATCTGTAACAAGCATCCGTCTGGATGGATCTTGGTTTTTTTTTGGTGGCGGTAAGGAAAAGTATATGCTTTTCAGTTTGATAAATCTTGCCCACTTTTGTCAGACAGCAGGGTTTATGTCAGCAATAATTGGCAACACATTTATTCCCCATATTGTCGTTAAAAGTATTTTTTAGCTACCTATGTATTGTAGCTATTTTGTGTTTTAAGAGAAGCAAAGCTTAAAGGATTTGTCTAAAAGCTAAAGTTAATTCTAATGAGGTCTGCTGCCTTCAAATGCTGTCTAACCTGTTGGGGTAAATGTTAGTGCTCATGTTGCTGCAAAGGAAATCTACCTTTGTTTCTCATCAAAAACTATACAACCCAGATAGAGATGTTTTACATGGCTGTCGGAGCGTTCCAGATAACATCTACAGGAATCTACTAACTTCTAGTACATTCTGTAGAATCTGCTTTCTCTACTGTAATACTAACCGTCATAATTGGCATTAGCTAGCTAACAACATTAGCTAGCTAAGGAGAAATAAACAATGTTTGCTAGCATCATTCCCCACTACTTCAGTGAACCCATCCGACATTCAATTTCAATTTCAATTCAATTACTTTATTTTGGTAAATTGTCCACATCAAACACAGAAAACAAGAAAAGAACAATAAACAAACCCATAGTTTACCAAAAAGGAATAGGCCGAAGCAAAGCTTATTCTTGCCTACCCTGTTTTTTATATCTAACAACCTACCAGGATATCTTCACAATACATATATAAATCTACATAACAGCGTAAGATTTTATCATTTTACATTTTAAAGCTTTTTTAAAGCTCACCAAGAAAGGACATAACTTTAAATCATCATTCAATTCATTCCACAGTTTCACACCAATAACTGAAACACATCTAGACTTTATCTGGCTCTTCTCTTTTGCACATTCAAAAATAAACAAACCTCGCAAATTATATTTATTCTCTCTTAACTTAAATAATTTCTGTATACCAGAAGGAAGACTTTTGCTCAATGCTTTATGCATTATTTCCAGTATTTTTATATAAACAATATCTTTAAATTTTAATGCATTACTTTGTATAAAGAGTTTATCCGTTGGTTCACGGTATCCAACCTTATTAATAAGCCTTATAGCTTTTTTTTGCAACTTAACTAATATATCAATGGTTGTTTTACTTGCATTTCCCCAGATTTCTGAGCAATAGGACAAATAAGGCATGATCAAAGCGGAATATATAATATGCAAGCCTTTAACATTTATGAAATCTTTTAGTTTGACCAATATTCCAATAGTTTTTGCAACTTTATTTCTAATATATTCTATGTGAGGCTTCCAACTAAGTTTATTGTCTATAATGATTCCTAAAAATTTTGTCTCATTAACTCTTTCAATTTCAACTCCATTTATGCATAACTGTACATTATTATAGATCCGATTACCAGAAAATACCATGAATTTAGTTTTTCCTTCATTTAACGACAACTTATTGTAGTCAAACCATGTTTTCAACTCAGCTAACTCTTTTTCTACTGTTTTTATTATTTCATCCATATTTTTTCCAGAAAAGAAGAAATTTGTATCGTCTGCAAACATTATAAACTTTAAAATACTGGATACTGCAAAAATGTCATTTAAATAAAGTATAAATAATT